>JAGGAU010000135.1:1808-30055 GCA_017657275.1 Termitomyces sp. T108 | reverse complement strand
CCTCTTGTCCCCGAATACCGGCACCCTCTCGCGCGCTTCTCCTTCCGCACTGTCTATGCAGACTCCCTCGCAAAAGGGCGCTTCTCCCAAAAAGACCTGGGCATGGTCTACTCCCGCGATATCCTTGGTGAGCCTGGATCCCTCAACGTCACAGCCCCACGTCTCGCAGACGAGGATGGGACACAGGAGCCGAGTGAGAGGGAGAAAGAGGAGAGGACGTTGGATGAGCTGAGGTTCGTACCTGGGGACTTTTTGCTCGTTGCTGTGCTATTGCCGAAGAGTGTTGGAACCCCGTCGGAGATCAATATCAAGGGGTCGGGCGCGGGGGGTCCAGGTGCGACGAATGGCTGGAGAGGCGGAGGTGCGGGGAGAGGTGATGGAGGATGGGGTGGTGCGTTGAGTGGGCCCGGGGCTGGAAGGGGTGGAGGACATTGGAGAGGAGAGTCCAATGCGCCTGTTGGTGGAGGAAGGGGACGTGGAGGGAGGGGTGGAGCTGACTTTGGAAGGGATAGGGACAGGGAATTTGACAGGGATAGGAGAGTGCCGCCACCAAGGAGTGATTCGCCGCCAATGAGAGGGCGAGGCTTTGGTGGGCGTGGTGGTCGTGGTGGACGTGGTGGTGCTCGCGGTGGTGGTGGGCATCGTTCGCGATCTCGTTCGTTTTCGCGCTCTCGAAGCCCTCCAAGGAGGAGGCGCTATGATTAGAAAGTCCTTGAGTGTATATGCTTCATGGCGGTACGCCGACGAATAAGACTTGGACTTTGTTTTGTTTTGATCAAGTACTAAGCTTAGCGCATTCTTGCTTCTTCATTTCACTCGTTCCCTACTTCAATTTTGTCGCAACAGCAGGTCAATCCAAGACATGGTGATATCAAGAGCATTAGTTCAAAGAGCGAACGAAGACTTTGGTGGGCACTCCCGCTTCATAAGTCCTGACACAAAGATTATCCCCGTTCACTCACAATTTGTTTCACTAAACTTTTTTTTCTTCGAGCTGATGGAAACCAAAGATCTTTTAATTGCTTCATCCACTTTCCCATTCTTTTCAAGCACTTGATATCGACGCAAGTTCCTCTTATGACTCCTAGGAGAGGAAAGGACAAGCGAAGTAAGATGTTCGAGTCGATGGGGACTATAATCTTGCACATCGAAATCACACATTCAAGCAGATTCCACCGTAATGCTGCGACAATCGATGAGGCAAGCTTGAGAATTGAAAGCATTCAACCAGAAAGAAAGTGCGAGAGAAGAAAAATATTTATATGAATGCCTAGTTGGTAGCTTTCAGTACACACATGCATGTTCAATCCTTTACGCTTTTTTCCTTTGCCCATCCTCCCAAACGAGTATCTTATCTCTGGACTTCATGAATTTCTTTTTCCACCCTCCTCCCTTGTTCAACAACTTTGTCGTCTTCGTACACTTGGACCAACAATCAGCATGTTTACAGCCGTAAAGCAGGCACGTTGAGACGCACGAAATGCAAGTTCTTCCAGAGTGCGACCATGTGTCTCCGGAAAGAGGAAATATACAAAAAAGACTTCAAAAAGGAGGAAGACGCAATAGCTGATATAGTATCTCCATCCAGCATTGGCGATGCCGATAGGGTTGACAAACTGGTTGAAAAACAGAGCGCCTCGGCTGAACCATTGAAAGACAGAGAGACCCTTAGCGCGGACTTCGAAGGGGAATATTTCGACCAGATACGCTGCATAGATAAGTTACAAAAGTAGTGATTATAGATTTCATGACGACGATTGTGAAAGGACGGACGATATGTCAGAGCATTATGAGCCACGTTGTAACATGGACTGTACAGAAAGATGAACCTGATGGAATTGACGAATGAGGTTAGGGAGGGAAAGCTTGAGAAGACTCACGCAATAAGAGCACGAGAGGATGCTTGACTCCCTGTGATTGCATAACGTGCACTCGCTATCGTCCAAGCGGTGAATACCGCCAGCATGGAGAGAGTACATACCTATCAGATGCATTGTAACGGCCAAAATATGGACATCAGCATAATGGACGAACAAGGTATACAGTCCTGCGTTTAAAACGTGTAGATGTAAATGCAAAGACTGTAGCATTGAAGAATCCCCAGCAGGTGATCCCGAGATTGATCAGGTTTTTGGTGCGATTGCTGTGCACTCCAACATTGTCCAGGATCTTTGACAGGAAATAGCTGCGTGAATAGATGATGTCTTTCGAATGTCAAAAAAGATAAATAGGACGTACGAAGTCAGACCGTTCCCACTCCACTGTGTCGCAAGACCAATAAATGCCCCAATCAGTACTCGCCTCCGCATACCAGAGGTCGCAACAAGCTGGGCCCACCCCATGTTTGGCGTCTCCTTCTCAAGCTCGATTGTCTTCTCGATCTGGACATACTCTGCCTTGGCGAACTCGGACGTTACATCTCCTTCTGCATGATATTTTACAATGACTGCCATAGCTTGATTACCCCGGCCCTTTGAAATCAACCAGCGAGGTGATTCGGGCACAAAATAGATAAAAGCAATCTGCAGCACACTTGGCGCGACTTGAAGTAAAGAGGGAATCCGCCATCCCCAATTGTTGTTCATCTCAAAAGTTCCGAGAGTGACTCCTGCCGCAACGATTGCGCCTGGGATTACCAACTTCGTTAACAATATAGAACGCACACATGAGAAAGCGGTTTATACCTATGTAGTAGCAGGAGTTGAACAGAGAACCGAGAATAGCCCTCTCCTTTGGGTGCGATATTTCTGCCGAGCCACAAATCCCGACATCGATTAGACTGACTTCCACAATAACTCACCTCCAATGAGTGACGAAGCCGCTACAATTGAAAGGGGGACGCCTAACCCGATAACGAGGCGTGACGCAACGAACATGCCGACTATCGGTGACATATTTTCCTTTACAGGACGGCATAAGAGCTGTTTTGAGTTCACATACAGTTTTTGGCACCGGTTTGCATTGAGGCTCCAATAACTGTGAACAAGCTTCCGAGTGCAGTTGCGTGTCGACGACCAAGACGATCAGTGATCAGCGGAACGAAGGGCAGAACAACAATTGCACCCAGAGAAAACATTGCGGATATCAGACCGAGAAGAGTAGACCGCGGTGAGTCAAAGACTGTGATTACATTGAACACTGGAGGTTTTATTGTGCGACATTTACCAACATCTATTCCAGGAATCGACTGCTTGAAGACCGTTGATCATTGACGAGTCAAGACTACATCATTGATGGAAGTTGACATCATAATAAAAACACAACATGAAGTACGGGCAAGTATGACATACCCGCTAGTCATCTCCACACCTAAACATGCTGGGAACATGAGCAGGTAGAGTCGACGCAGGTTCCGTTTTCGGTACCATGGCATCCGGTCCTGTTCAGCCAGATGTGTCACGATAGAGTGGGAAAGATCTCTCGCATCGTGGCCGGATCCTCCTTCGTCCGTCATCTTCATTCTGTCAATTTCGGCGAAAAACTTTGTGAAGATCGAGGAGACCAATACAGAGAAGAGACATAACAGAAGCTCGGATCTTTATGCGCAAGCAACCAATCCATAATGGTGGATAAGCAACTTCTTTGACTTTAAATATCATGCCGTAGAGCGGCAATGGTGACTTGGACAAGGAAAAGCAGGTCGAATACGCTGCGGCGTGGTTTCTCGGAAACTTCCTCGCGCGCGTACCCACATCGGTTCTACATAGATGATACATCATGATTAGTGATTGTCCAAATATCAGCAAAATCTATGGGATTGTACAATCAACGCGTATATAAATACCTAAGTGTCCCGACTCAGCTCTACAAAATCATTAATCAATTTTTTTTTTCGGTTTTAAGGTAATCTACTTCGAACCCCTTCATCTCCACTTCGCAGGCTCTGCCCACGAGGTCCAAGACATTCCCATGAACAAGATCAAACTGGTCTTCTGCTTGTCTTCTGCCCCCCTCAAATAGCCCATTCCTCCCGTCCTAAAATAACTTGGCAATCATCTTGATCTTGCAATTCCGAGCACGAAACCTTGTAAATCGCCGACGCGCTTTCTGCTTTTCTTCCGACCGGAAGATCTGAGGAACATATCGGAATTGTCGACGATAATACAACACTGGATGCCAGCGAGTTTTCCCCTTCTTCTTATATGTACGTAATGATTGCCTATACGATTCATAACTAGAGCACCTGGGGTGAGGCAATGACCGGCCCAATTAATATAAGCAATCTGAAGGGAAGAAAAATCATCATGGTGACCAGTAAATCGGTTCAATGATGTGCAACCTCCAACGTTAACCAGAAGGCAAAGCTCTCATCATTTAGATAACTTGTCAACCCTACCATCATCAATATCAAGCATTCGAGTACTGCTTAATTAGAGGGGAAACATTTCATGAATTCACTACACTTTCTTTTCTGTTCGTTCATTAATGTGGACATCTTTCTCGTTTTCATGGTGAATCTCCTCTTCTACACGCCTCTTCTGTTCGATGATTTTATCGTCCTCATACACTAACCCGTGGCATCAGCATTCACATCACAAGCTTATACCGGATCCAAACTTACAGAACGCAAGTTCCTCAAGGGTACGACCATGTGTCTCCGGGAAGAGGAAGTACACGAAAAGGACTTCAAAAAGGAGGAAGATGCAGTAGCTAATATAGTACTTCCAGCCAGCGTTCGCGATACCAATCGGGTTGACAAATTGGTTGAAGAACCCGGCCGCACGGCTAAACCATTGGAAGACCGAGATACCCTTCGCACGAACTTTGAATGGGAAGAGCTCGACCAGGAATGCTGCGTAATGTCAAGATAAATATACAAGGATCCTAGGAAACGGGAAAGGTTACGAACTGTATGTAAGTGCATTGTAAGCCATATTGTAGCATGGACTAAACAAAAAGATGAATCTAATAGGATAGACACCAAGTCAGAGGGCTAAAAATCGAACTATTCGAAAAGTGGCATTACACGATGACGGCACGAGACGACGCTTGGTCCCCTGTAATTGCATACCGAGCACTTGCTATTGTCCAAGCGACAAACACAGTCAGGAGGGAAATTGTACAAGCCTACCATGTTCGTCAATTTAAAAATCATGGTAAAGAATGCACACTTTGACGTACAAGATACATAAATCGGCGCTTGAATCGGGAAGAAATCAATGCGAAAAACGTAGCGTTGACGAATCCCCAGCAGGTGATACCCAAGTTTATTTTATTCTTCGTCGAATTATCATGTACGCCGACATTGTCCAAAATTCGTGCCAAGAAATATCTGTAAAAGTCAAAATTTAACCGCGAGCTACCAGGTACAAGGGAAGGTTGAATGACTGACGACGTCAGACCGTTCCCACTCCATTGCGTTGCAAGACCAAGAAATGCGCCAATCAAAATCCGCCTGCGCATACCTGCTGTCGCAACGAGTTGAAGCCAGCCCACCTTTTCTGTTTCCTTCTCGAGCTCGAGCGTCTCTTTGATTTGGACAAATTCAGCTTTGACGAATTCCGAAGCCTCATCTCCCTCGGCATGGTATTTGACAAGAATATTCCTGGCCTCTTCATCTCGTCCCTTAGAGATCAACCACCGAGGCGACTCGGGCATTAAGTAGACAAACGTGAGTTGCAGGGCACTCGGTACCACCTGGAGCAAAGATGGGATTCGCCATCCCCAATTGTTATTCATATTAAAAGTTCCAAGGGTGATTCCAGCCGCCACGATAGCGCCTGCAATTGATCATCTCGTTAGATCCACACCAACTACAGTAGACGGTTTATAATACCGATGAAATAACACGAGTTAAACAGGGATCCAAGGATGGCTCTTTCTTTGGGATGCGACAACTCTGGTCAACCGTTAATTACACGAACCATTTCAGGCGATGAATTGATTTGCCTCCGATAAGTGAAGACGCGGCCACGATAGCGAACGGGATACCCAAGCCAATGACAAGACGGGCTGCAACAAACATGCCGACTGGAAGTAATCACACCTCATCAGCGACAACCTTCTGATATACTAGATAGTTCACGCACAATTCTGAGAACCAGTTTGCAACGCGGCACCAATGATCATGAGTAGACTTCCGAACGAGATTGCATGTCGACGGCCGAGACGGTCTGTCACGACCGGCACGACAGGGAGCACAATGATGGCGCCAAGGGAGTACATAGCGGAGATGAGGCCAAGGAGAGTAGACCGAGGCGAATGGAAGACTGAACATCGACATTTAGCGATCAGGCTTTCCCCGCAAAGCATTTACGAACACGTATCCCAAGAACCCACTGCTTGAAGACCATTGATCATGGACGAATCGAAACTTTCAATTACAATAATGAGCAGACGGTACATGGAGGATGGCAGAGTGCGACGCACCCACTAGTCATCTCCACACCAATGCATGTTGGAAACATGAGAAGGTAGAGCAGTCGTAGATTCCGTTTCTTGTACCACGGCGTCTCGTCGAGCTCTGCCAACCGTGTCACGATTGGGTCAGACAAATCGTGCGTGTCGTGTTTCAATGTCTTCGCATGTGTCGTAGTGTCATTCGTCATTTCTGTAGGGGGATACCAAGAGACTGGGGCAAAGAAGCTGTGTGACCAGGAATCTCATGTCTTATAGATAAATACACGGAACTGAAATGTGCGGAGTATCATATGTATGTTTATCACTTGGCACTCCAGGGATAGACCGTTGAGCAGGACATGTTCCCGAGCTTAAAGAGCAAGTGATAAAATAGTTCATCAAAATGTGTTCAGGTGCCATCACAAGCATGGAGACAGTCCTATACGGGGCAAGAGAAGTTTGCGTTACTGAAGCTGATAATTTGCTTGTAGGCGTAGAATTGTACGAGGTTCCTGGGTGGTCAGACCGTAGGACCTTACGGTAACCATTGTCAACCGGGTTGAGAGTTCTACTGCGCGAAGTTAAGATCCAAATCAAGGAGAGCCAAGGTTGAGCCGGACTTTTATCGGATGTCGATTCAGCAGGGTTGAGTTGTGGCGATTTCCGCGGCCCGGAGCTCGGGCCATGGCATTGAGCTTTCAACGTACATATGTAAACCTCTACCTTTTTTGATAGGCTATATTGTATATTCTTGGGTGTTGGGAAGCTAAGCGTTGAAGATCGGGATCTAGTTTGGTCAAAGTCAAAGGATGGATGAGACATTTATTGGCATTCAAATGAAGCAATACATAATCGGGAAAAAAAGGATCACTCAGGTTTTGTCGTGACTTTTGGAACGAGGAATTCTAGCGAATTGATCGAGAAGTGTGCTTAAGATATGGGACCAAGCAAAGATGATTTGAAGAAAAACCGCAGCATTGCAACGAATCAAGTGCTAAACAGGAATTGTTGGAGTATGTTCAAGGGTCACGAGCTATTGAATGCTTTTGTTTTGTCATATATCAATAACTTTGTGATCTTCACAAGCAACCACTTTAGAGGTCTTGACGCGTCATACGACCCTCTCAACACTACTCTCCATTCTTCACAATGCTGATCAAGATCAAGGCAAGGATTGCTCTTCATCGACAGATCCGAACGCGTATTAATACCTAATCTCAATAGACCCTTACAGGCAAAGAGGTGTGCTCATACAGGACTGACCGACACGAAATTCTCACTAGCTTCCTTTCCGATCAGATTGAGCTCGACATCGACGCAGATGACAAGGTCCGTGCCATACTTATCTGCATATACGATCGAAGACAACAGGTTCAACGATGAAATAGATCAGGCGTATAAAGGAGAAGGTCGAGGAGCAGGCCGGTGTTCCACCCCCACAGCAGAGGTTGATTCACCAAGGGAAACAGATGTGTGCCAAATTACCTTCTTATGCATTGCTACAGTCTAAACATATGGTCTATATTTACAGGCAAGACGACAAGACCGCTAAGGAGCTGAACATCACTGCTGGCGCGGTTTTGCATTTAGTTCTCGCACTACGTGGTGGACAGTAACCTTTGGGACGCCTTTATGATGGAGATATTTGGACCGGCTGTATCATACTAATAACGGGAAGCTCTTGGCATAACCACCCTTCCGATCTACATGACCACTCGAGCGTTAGAAAGGAAATTTCGAGCAGATAACATGTCACCAGTCCTTTTCTTACGTTTAAGCGTTCTTGGAACACATTGGAACACAAGAGAACATAGGATACATGTTTCCTGAAAGCGGAAAAACGTTTCTCTTATTCTGCTGCATATGTACAATTTTCTCACTCGAATCATCAGAAATGAGTCTAAATGACCAATCCAATGACATACACACTTGGAATTGATTGAAGAATTTCCAGTTGAAGAAAGCACTGACATTGTGGTGGATCGTCGCTGGTGTCATGCTGTTCGTGTGTATGTGCTATCGAGGCACATTTGTTTGCAATGTTCGCAGAAATGGATGATCTTCTCGAATGAATAATGTTCCGTGTTATTCCAACACACACCCCCTATAACAATGCTGATCAGATCTAATTTGAGGATCAATAAGTAGTCTCTCCTGATCATCATACGTGTTTATATAGTGTACATGGAGCGACAACACGATTACAGGGAATGATAGGAAGTGTAGTCGTCAACGAGTGGTTCATCGTCAAATGAGTCGAGGTCTGTCAGCTCAAAATGATACAAAGCTCCCGAACCTTGATGTTCCCTCTGACGATTTCAGTCAGAGCCTATGATCATTTCTCGCGATCTCATCGAGGCTAGCATGGCACAACGTGATATGGCTTGACTTTGACTCGGTATTTCAGCTGTCGGTTGCGGGGACACTGCCAGAGATACGTCTTTTCCAGGATGATACAAGGCAGATGAGACAGGAAGACATCTTAGAGAAGCTCATCATCCCCGGAGTGATGGGTTGATTCTTGTGATGAAGAATTGAAAAGGTTTCTTTCCGTGAAACTTCTAAACTCACTGATATCTCACAAGTGATTTTAGTTCGTGTAAAAAGACATGAATACATTTGTTTCTTGATGCACGCATTTAAGAAGAATCTTCACCGACAACATCTGCGCCGGGGAGGAGCCATCTAAAGGTAATGCTCAACCGCACACCTCGCTTGATCCACTGACCAGCAGTATCATCAGCACCGGCATGTGGAAGTGCTACATAGTCTTCTTCGTGTCTCCCAATGCCATGAGTCCATTTGTAACGTGCATCTTCAGATAGAACGATCACACTCCTTTCAGGGAGGTATATATCCCAGTCATTTCTCTCAGCCTCCAAGTCAGCGGGCTGGTGAAGTCCTCCTACACCTTCGCTTACTCTCGCGAATTGCATCACGCATCCACTTCCGAGACTGACCCCGATGATTCCGTCCCCGAAGCGCCGAAGCAGGTCAACGTGTGGTGTGATGCCTTCTCCGGGCTGATACAAGTTCAAAATGGCTTGACGGGCCCTGGAGGGCACACGAGGGAACAGGAGCTCGTGGGTCTCTGGCGCAACAAAAGGAAGAAGCATAGCTTCAAGCTTCAATAGAAGCTCGTGGAGCAATGGTGGAAGACCCGGTGTCGACTCAGCAGTGAGTGACTGTGGAGCAAGAAAGCGTCCAAATAGCATGATTTGGTTGACACCCTGCTGGGCAAAGTAGGTCCTCATGCAATACTGAGTGACTCTCTCAGCGAAGTCTTCTGGAAGACGCATCGTTGGATCGAAGAAGAGGCCATGGATAGGTGGAGCTGTCCGGATGGCCGGATATTGGGGGTGCTTAGATGAGATATCTAGAGTGTTGACGGAAATCGAAGGGCTTATTTCGTCGAATAGTGAGTCAGGTTCAGAAAGTCCAGAAACAAGTGAGCTACTCGAGTCATCGTTCTGTTGGGTATCCGACCAAGAAGGTATAGCAATTCTTAGAGAAAGGTTGAGGCGTTTTGAAGGCCTAATATTACATGATACAGGTCTTTGAGGGCTGGACTCGCGTTTCCGTTTGGATCCAGTAGAGAGCTGGCTCATCCTGCGCACCATGTATATGACGGGTACATGAATGCAGCAAAGAGCACATACCGATAGGTTTTATTTGTCGAGGGTCAGGATGGCGCACAAGAATAATGTCTCTGCAGGTCCCAATGAGAGAAAAGCTAGAAGCTGAAACGCTCTGAACCTTTAAAGCTGACATATATCAGGCCAGAGCAGTCATTGATTCCATATTGATCGGATGGTTGGAAATGATCCGAGTTACGTAAGGGTTCCAAATGTTCAACCCCCCTTCCGGCTTCTTTCGCACCGGATCAGCCGAACCCATAAATCACTCGAAATCATGCTGCTTGTGTTATTCTGAAATTATTTCCAATTCGTCCGCCATGCCTGCAGAAGCACTCGAGACCAGGGACGTCAGCAAGGTCGCTGGGAATGTGCCAGACCATGTCAAGGCTGTCGTTTCCAACTTGTCCAGGTACTACTTACCCGGGCGCAATCTGAAGGTGTCTGGGCCCATATTCGGTGCCTCCATTACGAAACGGCTGGTAGTCACGGAGGCATCGGTGCTGCAGAAAGCAGAGGAGCCGTCGAAGACCGAAGGTCGTATGGTGTGTGAGCTGACTGTCGAAGAAGGCAAGTCATGTCGCTCCTATCATCATTACCAACCAACAGATCCCTTTAGATATGTTAAACGGCGGAGGAAGCATCCACGGAGGCTGCTCTGCCTTCCTTATTGACATGTCTGTCCTATTGAATTTAAAATTTGCGATCGCCCACTGATTATGAGATTTTATAGTTGCTCGTCTATGCCTATAACGTTGCTACGCCTAGCGACCACAGGCGAATATGAATATAGTGTCTCTCAGTCTCTTAATATCGTATATCACTCTCCCGCGGGCCTGTAAGTCATCGTCTTGATGTAGTTTGTGTCAGTTTATCTGGGACTGAGTATTACTATATTATAGGGGAGACCGAATTCGGCTTGTTTCAACGACACTGACTATAGGAGGACGAGTTGTATCTGCAAGGACAGAGGTACGATTGACTGATACCGACAATGCGTGATATTCACTCCTGCACAGATTTGGAACGTTACTCACCATCGTCTTGTTGCCTCAGGCGTTCATATCAAGATGAAGCCTTCAGCCGGTCCTACCAAAGCAAATCTTTGAATAGATAATAATATACCCTATAGCATTGGAATACAAAATATCAAGACATGTAATCCATTCTACCCTCACGAGAGTTGCCATGTACATAGAGAACCAGTAGTCAGCCCACATTGCCACCTTCGACAACCGAGCAAGTGAAGATTCTATTGCCATAGATACATACTAGGGATACATTATGGTACATTCTGAAGGAGATATGATATACAACAAATCCTAATAACAATAGTACAACAGGAAACCAGTCTAAAATCCACACTGTTGTGCGCAACGCCGCCTATTTCTTGATCGTACATGAGGGCAAGCTGCCCAAGTATCCTAGGGACGATAGATGAACGATTTCGGCCTTGAGCAGTTAGGGAAACTGTAACGGTTGGCTTTCAAGCCGAGCCACTTCTTCCAGGAGTCGAGCGCGCTCTTGATAGAGACAAAAAGTGCGGGCAGTAGATTCTCGAAGCGCAGAAAGTGAAAACGAGTCTTCAGCTTGAGACTAAAAGTATTGAGTCAATCATTTCTGTGAGAACTGGAGAAACGAAGAGACACACACATCGTGGCTAATATTATATGTACTGCTGCTCGACATGCTTCGGCTTTGCTCGAACGAGAGGACCTCTAACTCTTCGTCCACCGGTGATATGTACCCTGTCCGCCGCACTCTTGTGCGAGATGGAGAAGTAGTTCCTAGAAATTTCTTTTCCGTGGTTATTGAATCGACCACGCTAAACGGGGATCCCAGAGTCAGTGGTGGGATTTCATGGATACATCGTGGTTGTGGCTCGGAGGCAGCTCGTGGGGTAGCCTTCGGTGTCGGAGATGATGGTATATTGTTAGAGCCTAGACTGGTATCTGAATCACTGGCATGATGCATGGAGAAGGTGGATGTGATGAGCGACGCCCTCGTAGTGATAGATGTCGAAGGTGAGTGGGCTTCGTGTGAAGAACTCGGCGCCTCATCGTACATCTCAAATGGATCATCGCCAGAGATATAGTTGGACCTACGTCCAATCCAGCACAGGAGCTCTGCCACATATGTGCATTCCTCAAGGCCTCCATTGGCGAGGTGGCGGGGATCAAGGTTGCTTAATCCTACGTCCCTTTGAAGGACATCCGTCTCGAGCACACCAAGGAACAATTTGGTGTTTTGGAGATTTATATTCTCGGGAGTATCTGACAGCACGTCATACCGAATACGCTCAGATAGCAGGGTCTCAAGGATAGCAATCAAAAGTGATGGAGTAAGCTGTGTAGGAGACTGCAGGGGAATTGGTATTCGCAACGCGGTTAGGAGCGAATTTAGCTGCCTCATCAAGGCATTGAGGTTAGATGATTTTGTGGATAAAGACATGCAGGCATATGTGGCGCAAGTGTGATGAATCTGTGACCGAGATATTAATGTTTTTGGAGAGTTTTTGGGTAAGGACATTTTAAACCCTAAACCCCAGGATCAGTAAGTTTGTACGTGATTGGTCGACGATGCCTAAATTGCAGTTGTGAAACAGGAATATGTGGACAGCCAAAAAAAAGCTCTGCAGTACAACTGCGTTACCAGTGTCAGAGTGCTATTATTATTTTCAAGATCAGTTTAAATCGGTTTAAATGGTATTTTCAGATAAAAGTGAAATATGAATTGCCAGCATACGGGATTCGACCTACCCTAAACTGTCAACATCAAAGCAAATTACAAGGACGCGTCATTAGGATCCCTTTCAGAGTTTTCATTGATTACAACAATCGTAATCTCTGCACAGCTTGAGCGCGGTCCATGACGCGTGTCGCATCGTCTTCGAAAGCTGGGCCAGCTGCCCATACCAACCGTCAAGTTAGGGTGAAGACCGGGAGAGATAAGGGCAAAGGAAAGGCACGTGTCGAAGGAGAAACCGAGGATGAGGATGCTGATGAAGATGTCGAGACTTATGAAGACGTAGAAGATGCAGACGCTGATGGTCAGACCGACGAGGATGGAGGCTCACCCCGTATGACCAAGCGCACACGCGTCAATGAGAATGGCGATTCGCGTCCTGGTGATCACGGCAAACCCACAGAACGAGTTCAAACGCTGCCTCGCGACACCGACGGGTAAAAGAGGTCCTTAGATAACCTGATTGCCCATCTTGACACGACAATTGTTTTAGATACATTCCTGGATCGATAGTCCGTATTCAGCTCAAGAACTTTGTGACTTATGATTTCGTTGAATTCGGGGTTGGGCCCTATCTTAATATGATCTTGGGACCCAACGGCACTGGAAAGAGCAGTATTGCATGTTCGATTTGTCTGGGCCTGAACTTTCCACCCAGCGTAAGTTCGCAACGTTGGGTGTGGATACCTCGATTGATCTAATTGGCTAGGTCCTTGGGCGTGCGGCAGATTTGAATTCGTTCGTTAAGATCGGAAAGGGAAAAGGTCATATCGAGATAGAGCTCAAAGGCAAAAAAGGCCAGGGGAATCTCGTCATTCGACGGCATCTATCAGCCACCTCCAAGCAGTCCCAATTTGAACTGAATGGCAAACAGGTAACCGGGAAAGATATTAATGCTAAGATGGCAGAGCTAAACGTTCAAGTTGGTAATCTCTGGTGAGTTTCAAGTAGAACGTCCTAGAATCAACGAATTCATTTTCACTCAAAGCTCTTTCCTTCCACAAGACAAAGTCTCCGAGTTTGCCCAGATGAGTCCTCAACAACTACTTCGAGAGACTCAGCGTGCTGCTGGAGACGAACGTCTGACTGCTTGGCACGATACCCTCATCAACGCGGGAAAAGAACTGAAGGCGCTGCTTCAGGTGCGGTAACAGTCTCAATTTCTGCTTACATCTATCGATGGTCTTCCAGACTATACAAGACGAATCAAATCAACTCCAGCAGATGCGTGAGCGAAACGAGGGCATCGAGAGAGATGTTCAACGTTACAAAGAGCGCAAGAGCATCGAAGCCATGGTCAGTAGACCAATTTCGCGTGTTATATTTCTCTTCTCAATCTTAGACAGATTGCCCTGTTGCAAGTCCTGGTCCCCGTAGAACGATATCGCCAACTCCGGCGTCAGTTTATGGAAGTCAAAACCAGACAACGTAAACTTCACGAAAAAGTGAAGAAATTGAAGGCTAAGAACGAACCGGCTCATGCGTTACTGAAGTACGACCAATCTTATTATCAATCTAGGATTCTTCTGAATAAGTGGCAGGAAGCTCGCAGCAGAGCACAAGGAATACGAGAAAACTCGGGAAGAATTCAAGAAGACTGCTTTGGCGAAATTCAATAAAATGAAGGCAAAGTGGACTGCCAGTGAGAAGTTGGTATGTCTCCATGTAAATCTGTTCTTGTGTGTTGATTTACGGCGACAATCGACAGGAAGGCGAGGCAGAGGAGCTCACGTCGCAGCTCGAGCGACTGAAAAAGGAGGAGAAGGAGCGCTTCAGGAAGATCGCTGGCCTTGAAACTGAAATTGAAAGGACACAAGCAGAATTGACTAGACTGTACCAGATTGAACTCGAGAATCCTGATGACCTGACAGCCGAAGCTGTATGTAACAATTTTGGATCCATGCTCTCGTTACTGATGCCTTTTGATCGCAGAGAGGAATCCAAGCAGAGCGTGCAGACGTAATGACACGCAAGCTCGAAGCTGAAGACAAGATCAAGAACAACATCAACGAAAAGGCCAAGTTAACTAGTCAACTCAACTTGGCTCACCAAGAGTATGTTCAATATAAGCTCGTCTCTACTTGGAAGAATGTCAAATAATCCCTGCCTCTTTCCCCTGCTATCTCAAGATTGAGAAAGCTAGACGATATCAGAAACATGAAGATGCAAGCCTTGCAAAAAATGGATAAAGATTGTCATGCTGCCGTGCTATGGCTACGCGAACATAAGCACTTATTTAAGATGGAGGTGTTCGAACCTGCGTTCCTGTCCTTGACTGTCCCCGACCGGCGATTCGCCAATGCTGTTGAAGCTGGAATCAGTGGCGTGCAGTTTAAGGTACTGAATGTCACCAACTACTCCTGGATATGACAGCATTACTTGACTCCGTTCTAGACATTTGTTTGTCAGTGCCGCGAGGACTCGAACACTTTAAATCAGGAGATTAACGATAAAGGAGTGCTCGGGAGAGGTGTTCGTATTGCAACTTGGTACAGGCCTCCCTCACAGTTGCCTCCCCCAACTATGTCTCGAGACGAGGCGAGTATCACAGTGTATTGACTTCTAGCTTCACTCATATTTTACAGATGGCAGACTTGGGATTTGATGGTTATCTCCTCGATTACGTGGAATGCCCTGAGGGTATGCGTTGGTGGCTGCAAAGGGAGCTCAATTTCCACAGGGTGGTCCGTGGTTCTTTTCGTCAATTACAAGACAGGATTTTCTGAAACAGAACGTCTTAGGCGGTTTCACTGAATGGTGTCAATGTTCCCCGAGCCATGGAACTTGTGGCCCGACCGGAGACAGGTGGTGGCGCAAGTTTCATTTCTCAGACTACTATGAACATTGTCAGTCGTTCGGCATATGGGCAGAGGAACGTCAACAACGTATCTCGCGAGATCAGACCTGCGCGAGCCCTTGCTAACGTCACCGGTAGGGCTTCTTGGTGTTTTTGATGTGGAATTCTCCGCTGAGATCTTACCAATCAAGTCGATGCTGAGGAGAAAAGAAATATTGACAACCGAATTTCGAATTTGAACGAAGAAATCGCTAACTATGAACGAGAAGAAGCAGCGTTGCAAGCTGAACTCACGAGTGTTCTTGAGGAAGATAGGACATTCGTTAAACGCCTCGTATGCGACGCTACATGGAATTACTTTTTCAATTAACTAACAAGTTTTAGGAAGCTGTCAAGAAACGTAGAGACAAGGTTACGGAAGTGCAGAACAGCAAAGTCAAGATTGAGTCGAAACTGGGTACATACTTTTCGCTGGGAACTGTGATGGTTGCTGATTGCTATGACAGGTCGAAATCAAGCTAATCTTCAGCAACTGAAAAATCAGCCTTCTGCGCAAGCAGAACGTGCCAAGAAGAAGCAGGAGCTTTTTGGCATAACGAAGAAACGCATTCAAATTGCGAAAGAATATACAGTATGTTACGTCTTTGTAATCTGGTGCCTTTACTCAAATTAGAGCCTCTGGGCTCTCGCTCGCTCCATAATCGAAGAACAAACCGAAGCAACTCGTGCGGGTATCCGTTATCTCCAGATCGGTGCAAATAAAGCAGCGTTACAGGAGTTATGTAATGAGAAAGATGAGAAATATATCACGGCACTGGCTGAGTTTGATAAGGGTATTCTCGTCTGTCGTTCTGATTTGCTATGCTCACGCGACTGTATCAGTGGATGAAGAGTTTCGAGCGATCAAGTCACGTTCGAAAGCCGCGCTCGATGAGAGTCGTGAAGTGGTGCAGAATGCCGAAGAAGACTTGCGCGAGCAGTACAGTGAAATTGAGACAAAGCGCGCACAATACGATCGCGATCTTGCAGAAGCCGAGGTGAACGGGACCACGCCACCTTCAGCAGAGGGGGTGGATGTGCGGACGGTTGATGAGCTGCAAGCAGAACTCGACAGGCAACAGGCGAAACTCGAACTGAACCTGAATACAAATCCGGGTGTTGTGGAGCAGTACGAGAAACGCAAACGCGATGTGAGTGATCATCTCATTTGCGTGGTCATCGCGATGCTGAATGGGGCATGCGGCGTGGGCGTGTGTATTTTCTAGATTGAGGTCTTGGAGAAGACCATAGAGACTAAGCAGAGGTCCGCCGAGAAGATCGAAAGGTCGATCAAGTCCGCAAGAGTGAGTTGCTGACGTTCATATATCAATTGGTCCCTGTATTTCTCACTTCCTTTACCAGGATAACTGGCAGCCAGCGCTTGAGAAACTGGTTGCGAGTATCGGGGAGAAATTCTCTGCTTCCTTTGACCGTGTGTCCGGATTTCTGTGCAGTCATCATGCCATCGCTGACGATCATCTATCCGCCATAGGCATTGGCTGCGCAGGTGAAGTTCGTGTCAGCCAGAACGAGGATTACGAGAAGTGGGCGATCGACATCCTCGTCAAATTCCGTGACACGGAAAATTTGCAACTCCTCACTGGACAGCGTCAATCCGGTGGTGTATGTCATCTCCGCTCCTTCGGACCTAAGCTTGTGGACCCTGATCTTTCATTACTTCGTTAGGAACGCTCATTAACCACGATACTCTATCTTTTGAGTCTGACAGAGGAAGCACGAGCTCCATTCTCCCTCGTCGATGAAATTAACCAGGTGCGTGACGATTGTTTGTCTCATTGTGCTTCCTCCGGCATCCGAGGCTAGAATGGAAGCAGCTTCCAGAGTTTAGCAGCTCATTCTGGTTCAATATTCACAGGGCATGGATCAGCGTGCGGAGCGCTCAGTTCACAACTCAATGGTGCAGGTGACTTGCAAGGCCGACAGTGCACAGTACTTCCTTATCACACCGAAATTACTCCCGGATCTCATGTACCATGAGCGCATGAAGATTCTATGCGTCAACAACGGAGAATGGCTTCCAGAAGAACGCGACCTGGGCAATATGATGAAAATGATAGATGGGTACCTTGCGCATAATAGGAACGGCAAGCCTCTGGCAGTAGTCCATTGACAAGGAAATGTTACATGAATGTGTGTATTTCTATCTTGGGTCATTCAAGGCGTCGACGTGTAGACCCTTGTTACATTACAGCTGATTAGTTTTCCATACTTACTTACTGTATTATAAATGCTCATGGCGATGTGCCGGCTTGATGTACATTCAGTTGTAGGCTGCATACTCATACCCCCAATGGAAACTTCTGACTTTACCAAGGGAGGTAACATTCTTTGTGCCAATTAATCTTCTGCTATCTCATTAGCTGCATGGGTATAGTCGCTTATGCGCCACATGTACCCAGAAATGAATTTTCTATGTCGAGTATACTGACTTGATGAATCCGATGCTTTCGACTGACGAAATCGCGAAAATGGAAATTAAAAGTCCATGGCTAACTTCCCTTCCAAGCATGATTGACCAAATTATCAAGGCCCTTTCTTACATCGGCTCTGTCGTTGAATTAATACACACTTCTACTCGTACACATCGTATTTTAGGGGATGCAAGCCTGAGCTTATACTCGCTCAGCAAGCGCCGGCCGCCGCTTCACTGCGGCAGTCATACACGTTTGAAGCAAACTCTGTGAAGGTGTCGTATCAATACCTAGCTGGATGGCCGATATAAGATCGCCTGAGTCAGCGTCAAGGACCACGGAAACGGTGGTGTCGAGGAGAGGCTCCTCGAATGACGTTGGATCTGCTAGGAGTGTAGTACTAGACACGTAAAACGTGACTCGGGGTCCATGGTACAAAAGCAAGGGCACGAACGAATTGAAAACGCCAAAGGACATAGCTACGGGTGTCCGTTTGATCTGGAGTGGTAATTTAGTTTTGCGCGTGCAGATTGTGCGACCTGTCTCTTCGTCGTATGTTGCTTTTGGCAATTGAGCTGCGTGTTGCAATGAATAAGAACAATCAAGTAAAGTCTGTTGAGGAACTGACTATTTTTGAGAGCAGCGACCATCGCGAGGAGTGTAGCATCAAAAACGTTCCCGTCGTAGTTTATGCATGTCGCATCGACATAGAGCACCCATACTGATTTCCCGTGATGTATACATAGAGAATCAAGCGGGAGGATGCCCGACCTAAAAGCCTGCAATCAGAAGACTCGAGAAGATACCAGTAGGACAGACGTACGCAATGAGAACCTCGTTCAGTCGGTCAGACACAACCTGAGCCTCCTCTGTTGGAGGACCCGGCTTGAATTTCGGTGAACACATCGCTGGTAGATCGAGGTTAG
The DNA here is from genome assembly GCA_017657275.1 of Termitomyces sp. T108. NCBI lineage: Eukaryota > Fungi > Basidiomycota > Agaricomycetes > Agaricales > Lyophyllaceae > Termitomyces > Termitomyces sp. T108. The sequence continues at coordinate 11,142 of JAGGAU010000135.1, read as the reverse complement.
GGACTATAAGATTGTACCAGTTAGACAGAGCCTGAATGAGAAGACGGAAATATAGGACGCGCCTAGAAATCCCTCCCCTTCACGATCCAGCTCGGGTTCAGCGATCTCAGCCTTCACACCACACACGACGGTCGTGTTCCCCAGACGAACAAGTGCAGAGCCATCTGCGGTTGATATGGAACCTGCAAAGTACACCCATACGTTCTTCAGTAGGTTATAGATCACCGCGTACGCACACACCGACATTCAGGTTGACGTCGCGCCAGGCATCGGGGACGCGTCCGTCAGGACGAAAATTTTCTGCTAGAAAGCGTTCTAAGTAGACGCGGGGATGGAGACGCTGGAAGACGGAGGCTTTAAGGGCATCGTCTTCTATGGCACTTGTAGTCATGACAGAAAAATGTAAGTTTATTGATCTGTTATTTGCAGACTTTGCTGATAAGATTATATGTCCACTCAGAGATCTAACCAATAAAAGTCTCTTCGATTGGTGATTAGCATTAACGAATCCAAGTCCTCGAGTCCAAGTAATTCCTTTCGAATGACTATGTCGATATGATACACATTTTTTCTGATCAATATTTTCTGTCCTAATTTGCAATTACACCTCTAAGAACCGCCAGTTCTGCGTTGATAATACTGCTAGTCGCCGCACCAATGGAAACATTATTCGACAGGCACACAAACTTGATATCCAGCACTGGACATTGGCGGATACGACCAACCGACACACCCGCGCCATCCTGGAAATACCGATCGAGCCTTGGTTGAGGCCGATCAGGTTCCTCGTGAACATCGATGATCTTCGAGGGGGCTGTAGGGCAGCCGAGTGTCTGAGCGTCGCAAGTGAAGCTCCTGAGGGCCTCACGAACTTGCTGAGGAGAGGGCGGCGGCCGCCGGGCAAAGCGGACGGAGACAGTCGCGGTGTGGCCGTCGATGACAGGGACGCGGTTACATGCCGCAGACACGCGAAGTGGAGTCTTGGAATGCATATCGAAAGAACGGGTACCGTCATCGCCCTTGGCGATGCCGCCGAGGATCTTCAGCACTTCCCATTCTACTTTTTCTTCTTCGCCGCCGATATGAGGGACGACATTGTCTAGGATATCGAGGGAGGGAACACCTGGGTATCCACCTCCAGAGATGGCCTGCATCGTTGTAACAAGGAGAGATTCGATGGGCCCGAAGGCTTTTTCTAAAGCAGAAAGAGGGATAACGATGCCAGTAGTGGAACAGTTGGCATTGGTGACGATAAAACCGCGTTTGAGGGCAGGAGAGTGTTCAGACTGCTGCTGCGGCAAGATTGCAAGATGCGAGGGATTGACATAGGGCACGATGAGGGGTACAAGAGGATCCCGTCGATAATTTTTAGCATTCGAGAACACAGCGAGATCTGCAGCCCTGAATGCCGCCTCTGCACAATTGATCAATAATCTTTCTCGCAAACTTGCGTCATGAAGACACACTCACCGATATCTCCAGCAACATCTGCATCGAGTCCGGAGAAAATGATCGCGCATTCAGAGAAGAATTCGGGTTTGCACTCGGACACGATCAGATCCTGCGCAGCAGCCGGGATCCTGGTCGTCTGCTTCCAATTGACAGCAGTCTTATATGGCTTACCCGCTGACCGGGGCGATGCACCAAAGGCATGGAGGACAAACCAAGGATGATTTGCAAGAAGAGTGATGAAGCGTTGGCCGACAGTGCCAGTAGCTCCGAGCACACCGATCTTGATAGATGGACCTTCTGACATGCTGTGTCGAGGATATTTCGCGAGGAGTGGGCTCGTGGAATAGTCTGTAATGCCCTCGGCTTCAGTCAAGCCTGAGCTCATCATGTACGACGACGTACTCGGATGAAGAGATCGGTAGGGACAGTCGCCGGACGACTCCTAAATTTGGTGCACGTGATTCTCTCTGATCAATGGTGCCTTCTTTTAAAAGTCTTTTCTTGCTTCTGACTCGGTCGGCGAAACTTTTTTTAGCAAGCGACTCTTCGTATTATGACTTGGCTACGTAACCTTACAATGGAGCAAAGCAAAATCTACAATAAGGAATCGTCTCTGTGTTACGAGCGCAACAGTGTGCGCCAAGAAGGTATAAACGACAGCCATGCTTGCTTGTGTGAAAGATGGTACACCTTGAGTCTTTTACCACCCGGAACTATCGGTGCTGTGTCCGACGTGCGGAACGCAAGATTCGGACCTGCATCCAAGTGCTGATTAGATCCCTATCAGGTACAGGTACAGAAAATCAGCTAACCTTTCATTACAATGTCGCGAAGTCACTGTGCAGCTGATGCAAGAAAAAAAGGTTGTTCCTGTCAAAAAAAAATTACCAACAGTCTCTCGTTGAGTATGTAGCACTAATTGGTGGGTAAGCCAGATAGTTCGTGATTCTGGGCCTTACGACCTAGCGTGGCTTCGTCTATATCTACAGTAGAGCGCCTGGGCTCGCCAAGGTGCACACCTAAGGTTGTGCACTGAGGGCCTAAGCGAGACCTCACCAAGACTTATACCAGCATCGCCAAATAAGCGCGTTCAATAATCTTGAAAACTGAGGACTCGGTCATCAGACACCGAGACACTGCGAAAATGATGAAATAGATGCATCTTTGATCCATACTGGTGTGCGTCTGTCAGTGTACACAGTGACAGACTCACAATATTAGCAAACTTCCCAGAAATAGCGCTCTTGTTTTATCGTCTTGTTGTTCCTTGGAGCTGCGATCATTGCCCGTTCTTTACCTTCGGTAAGGAAAACAAGCCGACGATCGACTGACCATAAGGGAACATAGGACGATGTATCTCAGGATGTCAGACCAATCACGCAGTCTTACGGACCATCAAAATGCAAAAGAATACGACAGCTGTTTTCTGCGGTCACTGCACGGTTATGTTGAGAAAGATAAAGAGACATGGAAGGGAAGGGATTTAGGATTATGAGCTTCGTGATCCGTGACAGACGCTCGTTTGAAGACGTGCCATGGAAGGCGGGGTTTGAAGCTAAGAACTGCTGGCAATAAGTTTTAGATACATCGTTGAGGACAGGAACACTTGGAATCTTCGAGGGATGATGCACCGATGAACAAGATTTCAATTGCAAGCAAAAAGAGTCCAAAAGGTGCTGATTGATACATAACCTGTACGAACTGGTTATTTCCATTGCACGTGATCTACGACGTGGTAAACGGCGTGCAACGCTCAACGTTCAACTTCAACAGCTATGTCGACGACGGCTGAGGCGGCAGCACAACTCATATACCCTGCCAACGTCCAGGCAAATTCTTGCCTAACAAATGTCAAGTTTCTCTCATCCTGCTTCGCTGGGGCAGCCGCGGGCATCCTTGGCCTTGAGAACTGGCTTGGCTTCGCTTTTTTTCTTGTCTCCACATTCATCACTTCTGCCTCGATTTATAACATCAATTGTCGCAGGCGTCCCGCCAAATATATTCAAGGGGGTCTGGCTGAGCTTGTTAATCCCGGGCAGGACAACATTTTCACTTTCATACTAGTTTGGACCCTGTTCTATGGTAAGTCCGGTGATTTGCACAGAAGGATAGGACCACGCGGACTCACCGGCACCTTTTGTATGATTTATGCTTAGGTATCGTACATGGTGAGATGCCGACTGCGATCTTTTCCACCGTGCGTGTATGGACTCATCATCTCTTCTCGGCGATCAAGTGTACGACTAATCTTCGCGCCATACTTGGTTCTCCGGTATGGTTTTACCCCTTTGTGCTTTCTCGTGAGTTTCCACCCGCTCATAGGCCCCTATGCTTGTTGATGGAATGCCGTTAGCGTCTAGTGACATCGCAAGAACGTACTAAGACCTATTACGATCGATTGTCGTCGATTTTTGCAATGTATTGAGTGAGGTATTTAGTCCTCCTGTTAGTAAGGATCACCAATCGATCCATAGTCTTCAACACAGGCGGCCGGACCACGGGTGGAACGAGCCAGTCCTTAGAAGGTTGTCCTATATTTTTCTTTCGTTTCAGTGTTGTCCCATCAGTCGGATCTGGGAACAGGATCTGACACGTGGAGCATGCCACGCGCCTACCATACAGACACGTGGCAACATCGGTGGCTGTGCGCCATCCGTTCCGAACTTCCTTCCAAGTGCAGAAAAGAGAGCCATGTTGGAATATTGGTCTGATCACGAACACCACCACCCCACTCGTATAGAAGATATTTGAACGATGACTGACTCTCATGTTCTCCTTCAATATGGTGATGATCCTTTCAACAATACCTTCGAGGACCTAGAAGGACGAAGAGCTTTCTCCATGTGCGTCTGCCGCCCAAATTCGAATCTATAGCTAACCATATAACTCTTATCTGTAACCATAGTACATCGGTATGCTCTGCTCCTTCCGGTCGCAAAAAATGCTAATTGTATCATGTCTCGTCCAGGCTGGAGGCCATCCGAACGCCGTCTTCAGACTAACACGCGAGCCTGCATGGTCACAACGACATCCAACTATCATGGGGCCAGGAAAGTCCTACTTCTATTTTGGACCAGAAAATGCGCCAGGTTACATAATATATGGCAATAACCGCAACACACTACCAATGCCCCATTTCCTACGACAGCGGCGCGAAGGCAGCACGTGCGTATGAAGCTCACGCTGAACGTTGAGCTTTTTATTCGTTCTCATGGATGATGGGTTTGGCTGACGTCGGTTTCCCAAGATCACGCTACTTCACTTCACAAGCTGGAAAAGATTACAAGTGGCGAATTTCTCCATCGCGCATGGAGGTGTGTCTTTTCCTCGCATCGTGTGACCTGGAAAGAATATTTTTTTTGGTGCTATAGCTCTTCGACGGCCGCACAGTCCTTGCGGTGTGGGAGCTGAGTCATCCGGATGATGAGTTCCACGCTCGATTAACAATAAAACCTCCCGGACTTCCTGTCGTCACCGAAATCGTGACAACTCTAGCAATGAATAGAATGGCACAAGAACTCCTGTGGGTATTGTAGCAGGCTGTCGTGTCCATATCATCTATCGTGACCATCTCGACCATCACCACGCCTTTTTCATTTGATGATTGTATGTATGCAACTCCATTATAAACAAATCACCAGCTATATATACATGATATAGCTCAATGTCTTTCATCCGGATCTTTCCCCGCGTGTAGCATTACCCTTGCAGATCTATTAATTCTCACAACTTGCGAAGATATCTGATGTTCGATTGTCTATCTTCAACCTAATCAGCTGAGAGCAGGAACATATAGAGAAACTAGTCATCAAAGCCGCGGCTTCTCCCAAGTACAACTCCCAAGCATAAGTCCTAGATTCACTTGTCCTCTTCCTTCTGCGAGAGCTCCTCTCGAATCTCTGACAAACGTCCCCACTCCGGTTCGTCTTCGAAGTCTCGCGTGCGACCCATGAACGACCGTACAATGCTGCGGCCGTGCAATTGCCACTTACTTCCCTCCACACGTGGTCCAAAATTCCTGAGCACATCGACAATATCCTCTACCTCTCCAAAAGCCTCACGCCACCGCACAACATCCGTCTCGCCATTTTGTATAGTCCCCGCCACCCCAGTTCGATACCCATCCAGATATGCATTGAGAGCTTCTTCCCATCGACCCTCCCACGTGAGCAGCCGAGCATAGGCACGAAAAACCCGCGGAGACGAGACGCGAGGTAGTAAAATTCGCTCAAACAGCCTGCTAACGCTGCCTAGTAATCCGCGACCCTCATTTGGGTCCTGTGCTGCCGCAGCCTCCCCGCCCTCAGCCCCATTGTCTTCAGGGTTCGTCGGCGCTCGTGTAACGGCGGCGACCAGGCGCTCTAGAACTTCAATATCGACGGAGTCGGCACCGACTTTGTCGCTTGTCTCCTCGACTACACGACCGAGAGCGCGACATGACTCCGCGAGTTCACCGACGTCCATTGCGACAACCATGTAATTGGACCACATACGCCAATTATCATAGCTGAATTTCAGACCCTGTTTGAGTGCGCGGAAGGCCAGAAGCTTGTTGGAAAAGGCAACCGATTTCGCGGTTTCTCCCGCCGAGTTTTCATGGGTGCCGTCAGCCTAAGAAAGCGAGTTGTTCCAGGATCAGAAAGATAGTCGTTGTTATTATTGAATAAGCCCATGTGGTGTGGCGTGTGCTTACCTCGTCATCTGAGGCCTTCTTACCTGAGGTTGTCCCAATTCGGAGATACATACTCGCAAGGTTATTCCAGCTTTCTGCATCGTCCTCATCAATAGCAACACAGCGTGCGAAAGCATTCTTTGCTTCTTCCCAGTCCTCCACGCGCATGGCTGCACATCCGAGTATAAACCACGACCGTGAAATGAGAGGATTGATTGCCACGGCGCGTTTGAGGCAAGTGATAGCCTCGGTAAACTTAGCACGAGAAAAGTAGTATCCCCCGAGTGCACGCATCGCACGCGCGGAGCTGCCTTTGGAAATCTTCCATGCACGCTCATAGTGCTCAACCGCATTGTTTGGCTCTAAATCGCCTAATATGCACCACAGCTTCGCCTCTCGTGCGTTGTCATGGATCTCACGTCTGTTAACAGACGCGATTTTCCCTCTTGAAACTATTTCCTCCGCCTCCGCCTTTCGGCCTTCTAGTAGATCTCGCACGATAGCTATCCCCTTCTCTGGTCGCTCAAGGGTGACCCAACACTTGACAACTTCCTCCCACATCTCCAGCCTCTCGAAAATTTCGAGAGCTGAGCGCACAACTCCCAAACTCATGAAGCGCAGTGCCAGCTCTCGCTCAAGCTCCCATTTGCTTGGGAGAAGGATGGAGTGGAAATAAAGCAGTCGTTCCTGCAGGGTGGAGTCCGCGGTCGGCATCTGATCAATTAGGGCCTGTAACTGTAATGTTGATCGTTCAACCGTGCGCGTACGTGATGATTCGAGTCGAGACCGAAGGAGAAGCGCCATCGTGTGGACAGACCAATTTCGGGGATGGGAGATTACCCGTGATATGTAGGGCGTCATCTGTTCGTTCGTGAGGCCATGAGATGGTGACGTATTTTTTACGTTAAGGCACATGGCGAGAAGGATGCATTGGTCAAGTGGGTGAAGCGGCGGTTGGGAAGAAGGATTTATGTGCTTGAGACGAGAGTTTGGCGCAGATGGGCTCGAGGAAGTGAATTCAGTCTGTTCCAAGAGTGTGTCATCATTGAGAGCGATGGTTTCAGGGATATTGGGCTGAGGTGTCTTTGTGCCCCTATCTTCCGTAGAATCAGATGAGCCTGTAGTAATATCATCATCGGACAGGTGACTCTCTGCCAACAACACAAGTTGGCTGAGATCAGATTGTTGGAACTTGGTCCTTTTCCCAAGGGCACCTGTGAGTTCGTATTCCAGAGCTGTGGTTTTCGCCGCTTGGACAAAAAGGTCCGCTGCTGATCGATCCTGGGAGAGCTGATGCTCCAGTAAACCCTCTTCCAAAATCAGGCGACCGGCAAGGTCGGGCTCGGCTGAAAGACTCGCTTTTAATGGCTCTAAGCCCATCACCAATCCGGAAGGTTGAGGCACAAGTTCATCAAGCACCTGCTGGTGGACAAAGGTCACGCGCAGCCTCCACCATAAAGCCGATTGACAGTGGTCATAAGGAAGGGCCAATACTATCTGTGCAAGGCGAAGGAAGGCTGCGGCTTTCGTAAGATGGTACGCAGGCTCGCCGCCTTGCGCGAGCTCGGATATAGCCTTTCTGTTGATCGACTCTTCGGTTACCACTGCTGATTCCACGGATATGACTTCGAGAGGCTGTACATCTAGATCAGGGCCCGTCCAATTCAGTTGCACAAATGCATGGAGGCAAGCGATGGCTAGAGTCAACCGTAAAAGTTCAGCATCAGCAGGTTCAGCGGAGACACGAGGATCTAGGTCAAAGACCTGATTGAAAGGCGAATCAAGATTGCCTGATTGGACGCGGAATAGTTCACGAGATTCGGGAGAAGTCAATGCATCACGAAACCTGCCTTCAACGACGGCTTTGGCGAGAACGCTAGCGGGACCAGAAGCTTCCTTCATTTGAGCAGGCCATTTGCCTCTCAAGAGAGCCTTTTCGATAGCAGAAACACTCGAACTCATTGAGATATGTTGTGCAACTGATCGCGTTCTGGATTTTTTGGGATTATCGTGTCATGTGACGTCTGTTCATCTTATCAGCCCTCACCGAACCCAAAAAGGGAATCCTTTTTGTCCAGTTCTTCCCGCCACAGCACATTTCCAAAAGTCGACCTCCGCGGGCCTATGGCAAGGAATTTTTCTTACACTGACTTCCTAGCAGCAAGGGAATATTTCCATCCGATCTCCCAGGAGATCCGCGCCCAAGGATCGATACTGAGAGGAAGACATTCCAGATGATGTCATGCATCATGATGCGCTTCAAATTTCCCACAACTCCTGTGATCTTTGTTTCTATTCCCCAGTATGAACGGACTCGATTAACACCGGCAGTTAGCAAGCCTAAAGGATTATGCTGAGAAGGCCTAAAGAAGTTCAGGATACGAATACTGCTAAAACTCGTACGGCGGAGATCCGCTTTGTTTTCAATGAAACCTCGAATATAATTACCATTGGCGATTGTAGAAGCGATTTTTGTTCAGCAGGTCCCTCGTCTCACCTTCAAGCCGACAGTCTGGCTCCTGGGTGTGGCCCCTAGTACATAAGTATCACTCTCACAGTCCATTTGGGCAACAACTTCACGTCATCATGAACTAGAGTCGGAATTAATGGAGTAATTCTGTCCAGCACATGCTTCTCATTATCTTAAAGGTTGCGAGGCTGCCCACTTGCGAGCGCTAGAGGTCAATTTGACCTGTCACAGGGTCAAACAATCGGCGACTCTTGAAGGGATTACCCGCAATAAAGCATACTCCGACCAGAAGCAATTTTTGTAAGGCGCTTTTGTAGTTTGTGAACCATCGGACATAGACACGAACCAGTCAAAATTTTGATGATTTACGTACTTTGCCCAAGACCTCCAAGAACCTCCCATGTGAAGCCGACCCTGGCGTTTGCGCACGTGGAAACCGCCGGCATGGGTGCCGATTCGGCTGAGATTCTCAGAAAACACAAGTACACACATGATATTATTTTTCCGAAAGGACCGCACCAAAACTTTTTTGGACGATGCCTCGTCTTCCGACCGTTTACGACTTCTCGAGTCTTCGCTTACACCCTGACGGTTCTCAGGTTCTGCAGAGCGATTCTCAGAATCGGAAGTCGCGGTATGCAGCGAGGACAGTGCAGGATTCACGAGGCAATTGGTTTGCGCGTGACGCTGCTGGGTCAAAAGCTGTTGGGAAGTATCGAAAGGAGAAGGAGGTGAAGGGG
>JAGGAU010000134.1:17012-30376 GCA_017657275.1 Termitomyces sp. T108 | reverse complement strand
TTACAATCTGATGACCATTTCACTCCTTGGCCACAATGATAATTGGCTTCCCAACTTGATTACCCCCACTAAGAAGCATGTGAATCAATGCTTGAGGAGCATTCTCGATTCCATCAGTAGCATGCTCTTCACACTGGAGTTTTCCTTGCGCCATAAGAGCTGGGACTTGTTCCATGAACTTGCCAAAATATTGAGGGATGAACTCTGGAACTATGAAACCCCTAACATCAAGTCGCTTTTTCATGATCAGGTGAGAGTTCTACTCAAAGTGATGAGAAGATATGGAAAGACTCATGTAGCTCAGAGCAGCAAACCTTGAGGCGATAGCGCTTCTCGGGCGGGACATTATCGCTTGAGACCGCCCCACAGATCTTTATCAAAATGATTGTATCAGAGGCAAAGCCGGATTTGAGTTGCAACTCACAATAGCTCGAGACCTGGGTACAAGCGCTTCCAGTGCCGCATCCAGCGCTTCTCCCCCGACATTGTCCTATGTACATACGAAAAAATAAAACCAATTCATTGAAAGGGGAGAGCAAGAAAACTGACCCAGAAGACATGAATTGGTCCATGTTGCTGGAGCACCGAGTCGTAGCTCTCTTCTTTGTAGTTGAAGACGACATCGGCGCCAAGGGATTGTACATATTTAACCTTTGCCTCCGACCCCACGGAAGCGATGACCTTCAATCTAAACAGAACCATTCGAGATTGATAAACGAAATGGTAAATGAGTAACAGGACTTGACAAACCCATTGAGCTTTGCTAGTTGCACAACCATGCTTTGTGGAAGAGACATGAGATAACATCTTGTAACGAATCAGATGTATACCTGCCGACACCCGATGCCCCAGATGAAATAAAGATAGTATCACCCTAAAGATGACATGAGTGGAAAAGACAGAGTCGAACAAAAGACGAACTTGTTCAGCTTCTACCAAGCCATTGAAGCCGACAAAGCCGGTGAGTCCAGGAGTTCCAAGGAGGCTTACGTATTTAGAAAGAGGATACAAGCCATTAGGATTTGGCACGACTTGAAGAGCGAGTGAATCCATGTCAAAGGTATGAGGCGCCCATTCCTTGGGATTGAAAGCGACGCGTCCTTCAGATACGAATTCGAATGTGGTTCACAATGACAATCAATATTGCTAACCTTCGACATAAGGCTGGACCGTGTAAGCTTCCCAGGGTGTTTGACCGTACATGTAGTCGCCAGGTTTAATACCCTCCTTATCAGAACGCAACACAACGACTAAACCAGGTCCGATGATCCTAGAAAGAGTCATTGCGTTTATAATGCGTCGAAGCTACCTCGAGACTTACGGAGCGCCGATCACAAAGGTCGTGGTATAGCTGTCGACGTTAGGGTCCCGCATACGCTCACGCATGGAGGGTTCTGGGCTGAAGTACTAGATCCAGCACCAATGCAGGCGAACAAAATAATGTCCCACCTAAGAATGAGCGTCTTCGTAAGAAAGCCTCCATTAAGAGGAACATTCTCAAGATCGATTGAACGCGAATTATCAAGGATGATGTGTTGGTCGACAATCGGTAGTACACCAGGCGCAGGACGCTTGGAGAACACAACACGAGGGTTTGGAAGCATATCGAAGCAAAGAACTTGTTGGGGAATTGAGGGACTAGGTCAGAGTTAGACTACCGTGCTTCACCGTAAACCCCTCCTCGACCATCATCTCGCTGCTGTACCTACGCGCATCAACATGGGCAAACCGCAGCGATCTTTCTGATTTCGTTATAAGTCGCCCATATGGAGAAAAGTCAAACTCCAGAATTTCGGTTCCCTAAGTCAATCTCTTGTCGGGATTTCATCGTTGCTCACCGCGCCGACTTGGATCTTCCTCGTGCACATCCGAGACGTCCGTCGTTGTCTCTCTTCTCCCAACATGCAGATCCGCACGTCCCTAACTAAACTGCTTAGTGAGTCTCATCCTGCTCTGCTAGGTAATTTACCTCCTGAATGAACGTAATCTTACAGGCACAAAGTTGCCCATCGTATCGGCTCCTATGGCATTTGCGAGTGCCGCAGATTTGGCTAGTGCAGTCACCGCTGCTTCTGCGTTCGGCATGATAGGGGCAGGTGTGCTTATATAGATGATGCCTATTAATACGAGTCACCACTGACGACTTTGTCTATGTAGGTTTCTCCTCTTCAGAAGAACTCAAGGCGTACTTTCGGGCGGTTCGTGGGAAGCTCAGCATTCCAGAACACGCTCCTGTGCCAATCGGAATTGGATTTATTGGCTGGATCTTGGACAAAACCGAAAATTCTGATGATCCACGCATCCAGGCTGTCTTGGAGGAGAAACCGGTGGCGATTTGGTTTGCGTTTGGCGAGGACCTTGGGAAGTATGTCGCTCAAGTACGCGCGTTTGATGCGGGAAGAGATCACAAAACTATTATATTCGTGATGGTTAATTCCGTCGAAGAAGCTTTACGAGCTGCAAATGAATGGCAGGTTGATGTGATAGTCGCACAAGGTGATCTCCTCCATCTTCTTTCGACTAGTGTATAATGATACCTATACCTGATCCTTGTAGGAATCGAGGCGGGTGGTCATGGCAGCTCAGAAGCCCCACCTCTTTTGTCGCTGCTTCCGGCGGTACTTCGTGCCGTACCCGACGGTCCTTTGGTCGTCGCAGCCGGCGGTATATCAACAGGTGCGCAGATCGCCGCGCTACTTACGATGGGCGCTGCTGGCGTCGTTCTCGGCACCCGGTTCCTGTTCACAACGGAGTGCACATACCCGCCGGAGAAGAAGGAGGCGCTGATTAGAGCTGGCCTCGGATCGACGACGCGTTCGATTGCGTTTGATGAAGTTGGTAGAACGATGGGGTGGCCCGCGAAGTATGACGGACGGGCGATTGCGAATAAGATTATTTCTGATGTGGGAGAGGGACTTGATCTTCGAGAACGCCTGGCGAGGTTTGATGAGAGCAAGGCGGTGGGGGATACGTCGAGACTCGTCGTTTGGGCTGGTGTTGGTGTTGGTCTCACACGGGAGATTACAAGCGCGGGGGTACGTCACTTGCGATTTATGGAGAGTCAGAACATAACCATTATATATTTGACTAGGATGTCGTTGATGAACTGTCCAATGATTTGGTCGCGGCGTTAAAGTCTGCATCGGGGTTGATTGTGTAGGAGCCAATAACGAAGCGGAAGAATGATAAACATCTTATGGTGCCACATGTGAGATCTTCAAAAGGAAGAGAACTACCAAGACAGAAATTTTTCAGGGTAACGTTGAGGGCCGTATTTCACGGCGGGGCCTCTACGCTGCCTTGAACTCGACCGTCATAGAAACACGCCGTTTCCTCTTGCAAGCAGCGCCCTGTACTTTTTTCTCTTCTGTTTTCATGAAACCAGTGAAGAACACTCGTGAACTGTCGAATGATTCGGTCGCGTCTGTATCGAATCTGATTGTGTAGGATCCAATAACGAGATGAGTAACAGCGGACAGACAATGACAGACGTCTTATTGTGCCACCCCACTTGTGTAGTTACGACCTAAATGTGATCAAGATCTTATGTGCAAAAGGGAGAGAACTCCCAAGACGGAAATTGAGGGCCGTATTTTACGGCGGGGCCTCTACGCTACCTTGAACTCGACCGCGCCGTTTGTTTTTCTTTTCTCCTGTTTTCACGAGGATTCGAGGGCCGTATTTCGACGCGTGACGACGGCGGGGCCTCTACGCTACATTGACCCTCGACCCGTCACAAAAACGCGCCGTTTGCGTTTCGCGTTTCGTTCTTGCATGCAGCGCCTGACTAGGATGTCGTTGTTGATGAAATGTCCAATGATTCGGTCGCGGCGTTAAAGTCTGCATCGGGGTTGATTGTGTAGGATCCAATAACGAGCGCTGTTTGTTTTTATCTTCTCCTTTGTTTTCACGCATGTGTAGGATCCAATAACGAGATGAGGAACAGCGAAAAGACATATCTTATGGTGCCACTGTGACAAGGAATGTGGGATTGGTTTTCCAGGGTTGCGTCGAGGGGCCCGTGGCGGGACCTCTACGCTGCCCTTGAACTCCGACCGTCGTAGTATATATAAACGCGCCGCCTCAACGCTCCGCTCTGTTCTTTTACGAGAATCAAAAATCGCGGCACGGGCTTTGAGATTCTCCTCATGCAACCGTCCGTGACCGCGACGAATGATGACATCTTATCATGCGACATGTTGAGACCTTCAGAAGGAAATGACTCCCAAGACGGACGGCGGGGCCTCGACGCTACCTTGACCCTCGACCGCGCCGTTTTGCGTTTCCTCTAGCAAGCAGCGCGAGCGGTGTTTGGCTTCCCCCCCCCTCTTCTCTGCTGTTTTCATGGCGATCACATGCGTGGCGCGAACCCAGAGGTATGTGCGGAACCGGGCTGGGCCTGGGGAACCATCCGCGACGACGACGACGCGACGTCGTATTGAGTTCTTTTTTTTGCTACAGCGGATGACGGAGGCGTGCAAGGCGGATGTGGCGCGTGGTTGGGTTGGGTTGTGTGTGATGAGAGAAGAGGCGTCGCGTCCACTTTCGTGCATCCCCCTCCAACAAAAAGTCTGTATTGTCTGAGAGGAACTTTAACTACCTCGCGGGTGTCTTTTGCATTGACAATCCTGTTGTGTGTGACAAGGGAGAAGAAAGATTATTAGGTCGTGTAGGGTGTGTGTACGTAGCGCGTGGGTTGTATGTGACAAGAGGCGCCGCGATGCATCCTCCAAAAGTCTATATCGTCTAACTGAAACTACCTCGCAGGTATCTTTACATTACGCGCTTGGGTGGGTTGTACACGCATCATGCATCCTCCAAAACTCTATATTGTCTAGGAAACTCCAACTAGTATCTTTTACATTACGCGCTCACAACTTCCCCTCCGCCTCATCCGCCCTGCGCGCCGCCTCCATCATATCCCGAATCTCGGTCGCAGCCTCGGCCAAATAATGCTTAAACACCTCCGTGCGGCGCTTGCGCGAGGTGATGGTCCAGCGGATATAATCGTCCCCGATCGAGTACGACAACCCGTACCCGTCGGGGACGACCTCGCCGTACCCCCAGCCGTCGAAGAACGGGCTGCTCAGCTGGCTCGTGCTCAGCTCCCAGTGGGACGAGCGCGCGAACGCGTCGTCCGCGAGGAAGGAGGGCACCGACTCGCCCTCGGCGGCGCGCACGCACTGTTTGAGCCCGAACATGTGCCGGTCGACGCCCTGTGCGTCGGCCGCCCACGCGCCGTAGGTGTTGTGCCGCGCCGCGGCGGCGCGGAAGAGCGTGCGCAGCTCGCGCGGGGTGTGTGCCGGGGAGGGCGACGCGAGGGGGGACGCGAGCATCGCGCGGACGAAGGCGGTGGCTTCGGCGGAGAGCGAGCGGATGGTCTCGGTGCGTCCGCGCTGGAAGCGCCGGGTCTGTGCGGACTCGTAGGTGACGGCCATGTGTCCCGTGAGTTTGTGGTACGCGAGTTGCTTGGTGAGTTGGGCCCAGGCGTCCGGGGAGACGCCGTGCGATTTCATGAGGGCTTTGCCGTAGCCTTGGTAGTGCTGCACGTGGAGATCGTGCGAGGCGACGAGGGCGTCGTACGCGGCGCAGGCGTCGGTGATGTGCGTGGTGATTTGGGCGTTGGTTTCGAAGACGATTTCGGTGGGCGCGGGGAGGGACGCGGAGGCGGTGGCGGGTCCGAGGTCGACTTTGCCGTGCGCGAGGGAGGCGAGGATGAATTCGTTCATGCGTAAAGTGGGTGTGCCGTCCATGCACGAGTGTTCGCCGCAGAACGCGGAGCGCCCGTTTTCGTAGACGATGACTGGGGGCGGGTTAGTGAGCGAGCGGGCAAAGGAAGAAGGAACGCACGCTGGTGCTTGTCGAACCACCTGTTGCGGCCGTCGCCGACCCAGGAGGCCCAGGAGATCTCCTCGCGGGTGATGGGGGAGGACTCGTCGAGGCAGAGGACGATCATCGCGCTCTCGATGAGCTTGGCTTTTTCGGCGTTGCCGGGGACGGCGAGGAGCGCCTCGCGGGCGTGCGTCCAGCGGTCGCGGTTGTCCGAGGTGAGCGCGCCGATGGGCGCGCCGGGGGTGGTGGCGGCGTCCCTGATGCGGGCGAACTGGAGCTCGAGCTCGGCGGCGGAGAGCTCGGCGCCGGTGGCGGGGTTGGCGAGGGGCACGAGGAAGAAGCGGTTCTTGCGCATGACGACGAGGTGGTTGTGTGTGGCGGCGGGGAACTTTGTGGCGGTGTCGGAGGGGATGACGGGGTAGCGCGAGGAGTGGAAGAGCCATTTGTACGAGGCCATGCAGAGGGGTGCGCCACGGACTTTTTCGGGCTCGAGGGTGCCGGACTCGACGAGCGCGCGGAAGGGGAGCATGGCCTTGACGAGCTGCGCGGCGGAGGAGGCGGCGGTGGCGCGCGCGGGGTGGGCGAGGTGGACGTAAAAGTACGAGACGTAGACGACGACGGGGTCGCGGTAGCCCAGGTACGCGACGTCGTCCCACCACTCGCTCAGCCAGTTGTCGCCCACGGCCGCCGCGCGCTCCTTGAGGCGCTGCTGCAGCACCGAGGCCTGCGGCGACGCGAGGAACTCGGCCGCGAGAGACCTGCTGTGCGCCAGCTGGGCCGGCGTGAGCAGCGGCGTGAGGGTCTCGAGGTACTTGGAGACGGTCGACTCGAGCGCAGGCACAGGCAGCGGCGGCAGCGACGCCTGGAAGCGCAGCATCGGTGGCGCAGCAGGGTCGGCAGTGTACGTGTGCGAGCTTTTGGCCATTGCAGGGATTCTCAGAGGACGGCGGACAGCAGCACGGAGCATCAGGCCCGACTCGCTGCCACACGCCCAACTTTTTAAGCGCTGGCTTCCGGTTATGTCTAGCCGGTCATGTGATTATACCGCCCGCGGTTTCAAATACAATGCCAAGCAGGAACGTGATGCCCCGGCAAACAGCGCATCCGACAGCCGTCAGTGCCCCGTACACCCCGCATGTTGTCAGCGTCATGAGCGCGAGTTGCAGATCATGACCGTTTTATACAGTCTACCTGCGGTGGGGAGAATCATGACTAGTCGGCAGCAGTGCTGTACTTTGTCTGTAAGAGAAAAAACAAGTGTCGTAGAGATCTATGTAGAGCGTCCCCACAACTCTTTCTCCTTCCGTGTCTTGACTGCTGATCACTCTCAAGTCCCGCCCAGGTAACTCATGATACAGTGGGCTACATACAAGCAAGGTCCCGCGCGACAATATTGTAAACTCAGCCCAGCGAAAGTGTTCATACTTGTGAAGGGTATACACCGGGCGTTTGGATGAGCAACGCAACGCTGCGGGCGTGTCGCGATTCAACTCACGTTTGAAATGGGACTGCCCCGGATGTCTGTTTCGCGTGTCGGCATTCTTAGAGATGAAATTATGCTTCCAGCGCTGCATGCGTGTCACCTCACTCTCGAAGTGGGACTGCCCCCTCTCTCATATGCTGAGTAGCCCCGCGTCAAAACTCTTTTCTCCTTCCATGTCTTGATTGTTTATTACTCTCCGAAAGGAATGCCAGCGTGTACGGCTCATATATCTCAGTAGTACTACATATAATACAGTCTTGCCGCCGGAGCGGGTCGTTCGGCAGCCGGACGGGACGACGAATTTTATCGATCGCGGGCCAAAACACACCACGGGGGGTCCCCCGCGTACGCAAGCACACCGACGAGACATAGGACACGACCAAGGACCCGAGTAACCACCCCAGCCCACCCCACCACAAAGTAGCACAAAACTCTGCGAGAAATTCATCACATAACACTAAATTGGATGCGAACCAGTACAACGTAGGCGTAGACTACCAGACGACGAATTTTATCGATCGCGGGCCGGCGTCTGATGATTTACTCCTGAGAGGGAGGCTTGGACGTGTGGACAGAGGAGAGCTGGAGAAGGAAGTGGTGAAGAACCAACTCGATGGGTTGGAGAAAATAGATTGATTTCTGACTCGTGCTTGTCGTCGGAACGCGAAATTCTCTCATCCACCTCTCTACTCGATATCTTCAATTTCTCTCTCCATGCCCAGCCCCAAAGCCCAAGCCGAAAAAGAAAAAGTAAACATCCCCGCCTAAAACAAACACTATTTCTCACACGTCGGCAGGGCAACGCCTGCTTCAAAGCAGGAAAATACGCCGAGGCGGTCGGGCACTACACCGCTGCCATCCTCGCGGACGGGGGAGGGGGGGACTATACGTTTCCCCTGAACCGCGCCGCTGCGTATCTGAGATTAGGCAAGTGCGTTTTTTGGCGTCCCCCCCCCCCGTCGTGGAATTGCGCTGACGGGTGGTGTGGGTGTGTAGGAATGAAGACGCGGAACGGGATTGTACGGCGGTGTTGGGGATGTGCCCGGGGAATGCAAAGGCGTTGTATAGAAGGGGACAGGCGAGGGCTGCGTTGGGGCGTGTGGATGTCGCTGAGGAAGGTGTGTCTCTGTGTCCGTGCGTGCGTGGTTGTTCTGAGGCTGGTTGAGATTTGAGACGGGCGTTGGAGCGCGAACCGGCGAATGTGGCGATTCAGGAAGAGTTGGGCAAGGTTACTGCTGCTTTGCGAGAGCGAGAGCGAGAGCGAGAAAGGAAGGGGGAGATGAATCCAAAGCCAAAGGTGTGTGGGATGCTGAATATGTGTATTGGGGGACTCAGAGGCGTGTTTGGCGTTACAAGGCGACGCAGTCGGGACCTGCGCCCCAGCGACGGAGGGTTCCCATCACGATCGTCGACGCGGCCGCGTCCGCCTCGACACCCCCGCGCGCAGCGGCGTCGTCAACAGCAACAGTGGCAACGACAGCCCCATCGACGACCGCACCGGACGCGCAGGACACGCTCAGAGCCGTGTCCACGCGTCCGCTCCACCGCGCCCCGCCAGCCCCGCCAGCGCCAGTGCCAGCCAGCCCCGTCTCACCCGCGCCCGCAGCGACGCCCCCGGACCCCGCGCGGACGTTCGTGGACGCGAAACGCGCGCGCGAGTATACCAGGCCCAGCCGTGTCGGCGGGGGTATATTCCGCGCCTCTGGGGAGAACACGGTTTTTCCGACGCGGAGCGTGCCGGTCGTTGCGTCTGCGGGGGCGGGGGCGGGGGCGGACTCGAACGCAGGCGCTGTCGCTGCCGTACCCGCACCCGCGCCTCAGGCACGCCCGGTCGTGCCGGTCGTCCCCCGGTCCCCGCCCAAGACGTGCTTCGAGTTCACGAGAGCGTGGGATGCGTCCCCGGACGTCGACACGCGCTGGGGTCTGCTCCTGGTGCGTCTAGTCTGAATTCTCTGTCGATGTGTGGGGGGTCGTCGCTGATTCGCTTGTTGTGGGTAGAGTGTGCCCCCGTCGGGCGTCCCGGCGCTGTTCAAGACGTCGCTCGAGCCGGCGGTGTTGATGTCGGTCTTGGCGGTGTTGCGGGGCGTGTTGGTGGGCGCTGCCGCGGACGGAAGCGACGACGGGGTCGGCGCGAGGGTGAGGGGGTATATGGATGCGTTTGCGGAGGTGGAGAGGTTTGCGACGGTTGTGCTGTTTTTGAGCCGTGAGGAGAGGGAGCTCGCGCGGGATGTGTGGGAGGCGCTTGGGGTCAAGAAGGAGGATGTGGGTGGGGGTGCGTGGAAGAGTGTTTGGAAGTGATGTTTTTTCTTTTGCGAGTGGTTGTTTTTTCTGCAGTCGTTGTTGATGTTTTGTGCTATGGCCTTTGAAGAGGTTGCCATTCATGGTTGGATTATCGGTTAGGAATTCAGATTTACATCGACTCTGTTAGGTGTGGCGCGGATTTCCACGTTGATTCTCTTCTCTGGAGATCAAACAGGACGCACAAACCGTTATAAGGAATTCTAGGGCAGAAGAACTTTATGTGAATCGACGGTTGAAACTTGACTGCTCTCGAGTTGGGTGCTTTTCAACTCTTTTCTCGTGCAGGTTGATGCTTTGTGTTTCTTCGAGTGGCCTTACAGAGGTCGAAATGCACTCAGAGTTCTCGCTCGGTGACGAACCCTGTTAGAACCCTTTGCTTCTTTTCCGACTCTACAATTCCTTTGTCACCCGCTTGCAAGTCTGGTCTCAACGCTGCCCTTGACACCTTAGCGAGAGCCCTGCGTGTTCAAAGTGCATAGATGAGATTTCGGAGAGTTGGCCCTGGGTCTTTTCCAAGTACATGAATCTTGTTACGCGTGCCCTCGTCAAACCATCCCTGCATAGACAGACAAAATGATCAATGGAGATAGTACAGTCTAACAAGGGACATACCTTGATCCACCCCCAGATGGTAGGAAAGAAAGGTGGCGAGTTGACGACTACGACGGTACTAAGCGTCTCGGGGTAGTTCGCAGTTGCAAGTTGGGAAGCTTCCGCAAGGTGGTTGCGTAGATGCCACATAGAGGCGATGGACACATGCTCTAGGTCAATGATGGTCGTCGTTGAACTTATGGGTGTAGGGCTACTGGGGTGTGGAAGGTAGGAACAAAGAGGGAAGGCGAAGCGGACCATCAACTCGTAGAGCACTATGCTATGAAGATAGAGATGCTGAAGGTCAAGTAGTAATTGACCATCTGTACGAAGGTAACTTACATTCTTTGATATCGTCGCTCCGCAGGAACGGCGTCTAACTCTTTCTGCAAAGGGGCCAGAGATGCCAAGCGATAAACATATAGTGGTAGTCCATTCTAAAGGTTTCGATCACCATTTTGGAAGAACAGATTAAGTGATTTACAAACCTTGTCCCTCCTCCCGGTCCAACGTGGATAGAACCGTTTGGCCGCCTCGAACTCGACGGGATCAAAGGTATTGTAAAGATTCACAACATCGCGCTCTTTCCGCCATTTCTCAGCATTCGAGAATTGTTTCTGAGCTGGACTAGGCGCAAAGCCTCTCGCTCGTAGAAATCGTCTGAAATTGTTCAGTCGTTCGACCGACGGTTTTCGATGAGAGGGATCACGTACAATAGCGTTGGATCGTCATGGGAAGCTGGAGTACCATCAGTGGGAGCCGTATAGAGCTCCGCCTTTGAAAGGTTCGCCCTAAAGCTTTCAAAGGCCTCCTCTTGCGAACTTGTCAAATGTCCTAAATGCCCAGTGAAAAAATCGGCATGATCGTGGTTCAGGGGGCCGGAAGCCATTCACGGATGGGTTGATAGGAAGTCCACTTGGAGAATTAATACATCAGTGCAAACGGCGGCCGCATTAGCGATATTACCACATGTAGAACATAAAAATATATTCAACCCATTGAAGGACCCGTTTCTTTGGAAAATGCTACGAACAGCTTCGGAAAACCAATCTTCAAAGTGGATTCTACATTACTGGGTAATTCTAGCGAAAGACAAGATTAACACAAGATTACAGACATGAGGACATAGAATTCAAGTTGAAAGCTGAAAAAAATATCCAGAGGTGAAACCTCTGCTTAATGTGATTCAATCTCTTCACTCTCTGCCTTTTCGCGCCAGCTTTGCCCACAATAAGCAATCAGGATGATGAGAATTCCGCTAATCAGCAGCAGTCCCGCCCAGATAGTGTAGGTCCAACCTGTGGAACGGCATGTTGGATTATCTTCATAGCCTCAAGTTTCCACTTACCATCACCCAGGCCGTCCTAATGTGCGGTAAGTGGATGCAACAGAGTAAAGCCACCGACAACTCGCCTGAAGAGGAACAGCGATCTCTATCGCTACGAAAGCTGAAATACCGCGGAACGCACTGTTAGTGGCTACCGCAGATGAGGAGCGCCCGATGTTAGAGTCTACAATGTATGCAAGAGCACTAGCGTATGTCCAACTGCAAACAAGGTTCAGATGCGAGTACAAGGGGGTCACTCGTGAAGGGCAGCGTATACATACAGCAAGAAAAAACCGCAGAAAAATAGAAAAACACAGATCGCAGCCACATGAACCTGTTGTTCGCAGACCCAGCCATATGCAAGTATGAATGGAGGTAGTAAGCACGCGCTGTAAATCACACTCTTCAGACGCATCTGGGTGAAAATTATCTTGAATACTTAGTGACTCGAACAAAATGAGTAATACGACTGACCTCGGGATAGCTGACGTTCCCATTTTTTGCCATCGAAAGCCGATAACCCTATGACCAATATTTGCAAAATTGCGGGTATGAAATTTACGGAAGCTCCACTTACAACCCTATACTGCGGCTGACAGCGACCACGATGGACCCTACCGTAAACAACGCTAGGGAGACGACATACACAAGCTCAAATGACAACAAGTGACTAAATAAGGGATGGTACGCGTTGAAGATATACTTACTTTTCGCCCTTTAATTTCACTAATTGCGCTCCAGACCAAAGGTACTAGGCCTTGAACGAGAATGAACGCTGAGATACTCCAACTAAACTGAGAGCTAGTAGCTGGAAGGTCCTCCTGCATTTGTTGTACCGCCGCTATTAACAAGGGAGTCAGCAACAGAAAACAGAAGACGAACTGTAGATTGAAAAATCTTGCTCACGATTCTGGATGCTACCAGCAATCCCAGATATCATAGAAGCAGATGAGATCATTGCAAAAATGACATTCTAAGAATCTCGCCACTGGTGAGGGAAACATACTAATAAGATAAAAGAGCAGGAAACCTTTCGTAGTGGGGACCATGTTCTAGGGTCATTCGTGACTGGCACATGCTCGATATCCGGTCGTGTGGCTCCAGGCGTGGGGGTCAATACTGGGTCTTGCGGTAAAGTCAGCGCAGACGAATGCATCTGGGAATGGTTGCTGAGTGTCATTGACGAACGGGACAATCGGGATGGGTACTGCAGTCACTGCTAGTTATGAAAATACACTAGGTGGCGCCTGTTACAGTGTGTTAGAGGTAAACAGAGTTATTGACATTCCTAATTGTTCCGGACCGTCAAAATTTCCGAGTCCCTGGGTGTACTTTTGTGATGCATGTAAAAGCATGGAACTTGAGCACGAATCATCGGCATTATCAACACTACGGGCTATCGCACTTCAAGGATGTAGCGAAACCATACTCCGTATCCCGATGGTCGATGGTTTATTCTTTGCGCGTTCCCTGCTAGAAAGGGACTCAGTTTCTTGTAAACAGCTCGGTTTACGCACTGTGAATATCCCAGAGCTCTCTATCATTCAGTGCTTGCACACACTTCTGTCAATGCCTGGGTTCCCACGTCTATATTTGGATACGTTGCTCCGCGGGGGAAGTAAATATTACCCCATATAGTTATAATCGGACAAGTTCGCCCGAAATAACGAAGCAAGTATGCAGAACACTCGAAATAGGCCTGTCGGAGCCCCAAATTTTGGGATGTTATCACAATAACATATTGTACTCTCAGAACATGCTTGGATTCATTGAGGCTATCGAACCATCTGAACAGGATTTGAATATCTTCAGTTTGTATATTTTACATGT
>JAGGAU010000134.1:0-16733 GCA_017657275.1 Termitomyces sp. T108 | reverse complement strand
TCATTGATGGATTACCTATCATTCAGAATCACTCTCATGAGGCTAGTCTCTGAAGACTAAAATGGAATAGAACAACGTATGTATTATCAAATAATCAGAGTGTTTCCTGTATTCTCGAGCGCGGGAATACTCTAGAATACATGTCTAGTAAAAGGGACGTATGTGGAAGCAAACACATTCTGGAAGGGAAACCAGTTCATGTGTAAGACGGAATATATAAGGGCAAAACATACGGAAGGAAATCTATTCTTGAAGAAGATGTATCAACTCCTGTGCACGTCTTGTCCTTCTGTCTCCTCCGCCCTTTGGCGCCACGCTTGTCCGCGATATGCAACCAAAAGAACGAGCATTCCACTAAATAGCATGAGCCCTGCCCAAATCGTGTAGGTCCAGCCTGTGGAGCGATATGTTAGATGAGACCCATCATTATAAGGCAAGTTTCACTAACCATCACCCAAGCCGTCCTAAATATGAAGGTATTGGATGCGACTCGAATCGAGTTAAGCCACTGAGAACTCACTTGAAGTGGTACAGCGAGCTCAATCGCTACGAAAGCGGAAATTCCACGGAATGCACTGTTAGCTGCTACTGCAGGCGAGGCACGGCCAGTATTGGAGTCTACAATATATGCAAGAGTACTGGCGTATGTCCAGCTGCAAACAAAATCTTAAACAAGGGACTGAATACTACGGTTTTAAAATGTCACATACACGGAGAAAAAACCGCAAAAGAATAGGAAAACACAGATAGCAGCTACATGAACATGTTGATCAAAGACCCACCCGAGAGCGAGTATAAACGGTGGCAGTAAGTAAGCGCTGTGGATTGTGCTTTTGAGACGCATCTGGAGAATGAGTTTTGACAATAGCACCCGGTAGCTTGAGCAAGTTGGTAAATGAGACTTACCTCCGGATAGCTGACATTCCCGTTCGCTGCTTTCAACCGTGCTAGTTCATAGTCGGAGAAACGGCCACCTAATAAGCTGCCGGTCATAGAGCCTAAGAAACACCATCAGGTATCTACCAAATAAGAAAGTATCACGCAACACACCAATCCCAAATACTACGATAACAAGTCCGGTTGTAAGCGCGTTGTAATTATAATGCATGCTAAGGGTACGAGCGGTTGTGTACGCAAGAAGAAATCCGAAAGCGAATTGAAGACCTGAATCAACGATATATAGAATTATCTTTTACCCGTGTAATTTTTTGAATACCGACCAGAAGCAAACAAAATCGTAACATTATTGATGCGGCGTAAAACCAGAACGAGTGCTCCTATCAAATTGATATCTTTGAGAGAAAGGTTTATCACACTTCGCGGACTCGAATTCTTCTCAAGATCAGGAGTATTGGGCGATTTTACATTCGAGGTCTCTTCCAGCCGTTGCCTAAGAAGTTTCTGGTAGATTAAGCTACGTTCCTTTCGAAATGTATCCCGAAAGAAGACAACGAAGAAAAGGCAGATAGAGCCACTGATTACACTGAGGAACCAGAAGATGGCTCGCCAGCCAAGGCCTGTGGTGAGGCCTCCTCCAAGGATAGGTCCTAGAGACTGTTACCCGCGCATTGTTACTAGGATTTCGTCGGTTAAAAATAGATGTCAGCTCACAGGTCCAAGCAAAGGTGCCAGATAATATACTCCCATCTATCAAATATGAGGATTAGTCGACTGTGTATTTCGAATATCAACTATGCGGACTTTTGTGCCTCGTTCTGCAGGTTCAAACATATCAGCCAATGTAGCGGCGCCAATCGAAATAACAGCACTAGAACTGTGGAAAACGTTTAGGACAATCTATGCGGATGGCAAACTCGTACCCCGCGGCTTGAAGACATCGAAACCCGATAATCCTATGATAAGTATAAGTAATTTCCCTCTCTGTTATCTCACGAACCTGTATATATGGACAGTTCACTTACAGTTCTACCGTACGGCTCACGGCGACAACGATGGAGCCCACCATGAAAAGCGCTAAGGAGACAATATATACTATCTAAGAGAATCGACTCAAAATCAGATAGGGAGAATGCATGTCGTTTCAGACACAAATTACATACTTTTCGACCTTTTACTTCGCTAATTGGGCTCCAGACCAGAGGCATGAGACCTTGAATGAGGATAAATGCTGAAACGATCCAACTGAATTGAGAACTTGTAGCCGGAAGGCTCATTTCTATCTCTTGTACCGCGGCTGATGGTCATTGAAGGATTGGTGATAGGTATTTACTGGTTTAGGCACCCTGCTTACGGTTCTGGATACTGCTTGCCAGTCCAGCTATCATAGCAGCACATGAAATCATTGCCAAACTGAGATTCTAAAAACATGACACCATTTATGAGGGGGGTGAAGTCAGCGAAAACTTTTGAAACAGGAGACCTTGCGTAACGGGGACCACGCTCGAGGATCATCCGGGACCGGTATATGCTCGATGTCGAGTGGTGCGGATACAGATACCACACTCGAGTCCGATGACAGAATCGACGCGGTCGGATTCATCGGAGCATGATTGTTAAGCGTCACTGACGATCGTGATAATTGGGACATGGTTATGAACGCAAAAGGGACCGAGGTCAGTACTAATTGTCGGAACTTTTTGAGAATCGTTATGTTATATACCAAGAGACGCATGTTGCATTCGACTAGCGGTGCGAAAACCGATGAGCCGAACGGACAAGGCTGAATGCATGCTTTATAACGTATGTAAGCCGTATGTACACTGAAATTTTCAACACACATCACAATACAAATACCACGACACGATTAAGCTTGATGGTTGCGCTTAAGGATATTCCCCGGTTATACAGGTATTTGTATCCAAAGAGTGCAGGTAGCAACTAAGTTGACAGAGTAAATAGAATGCGAGAGCCAGGCTATACGCGAACTCTACTGCTTGAAAGTATGAGACTGGTTCCCGCGTTTGACTGCGCTGTGCGCCTTAGGTGGAGCAGGGAAGTCGTTATTAGAGATACCACCTACGCTTGATATAAGCCAAAAATAACGGAACATGAAGATGGATGTCTTCACCACTCTTTTGTTTCTTCTGTCTCTTCTGCTTGGTGTCCTCGAAGTCTAGGTTGTCATCTAGAATGTTTGATACAGTCCTAAAATCGAATATTTCATGGTTGTTGGCATTGTCTCTTGTTCCGATTTCGTTTATTTTGTGTTGATTTCTGAGCCCGAGTCCATCATCGATCGGCGGCTTTGTTCGTTTACGTTTCTTGTGCCTTGCTTGACCAACGACGACAATCGAGTCGTCTTCGACAATCTGGACAATTTTGCGCTGCGAGGCGGGAACGAAAGGTAGCTCGGCCTGCATCCCTGATATCTCCGATAGCAATGCTTGTGCATCTTCTGCACCGTTTGGTGAAACATGCTCAGTGCTCGGTTCCGTAACCTGTAGAAAATGAGCAACTCAAAAAGAGGAGTGTTAGCACACATACTCTTGGTAATTTAGGTGCAACTGCAAGCGTGCTGTTAATACGGGTTACCACGTCGCAAAAATGAGGCTCCAGATGAGAATGTTGATTCTGAAAGATCTACATTAAGAGCGTGACGAATAACAAGCAAGGGACGCACGGGGTTAGAGGGAGATATGCTAGAGGGCGCATTTCCAAACAACGAACTTTTTGTTGTCGAGAGCACAGGTGTATTGCGGACCAAAGTCAATGACGGGCCAAATAGCGATGATATCGAGGCAACTGCATTGGCTTTCGAGGCTGTGTGTGGATATGACACGAAAACGTGACGTTTCAGATCAGCTATTCCTAGCAGAAAGGGTATCGACTGACTGCGAAGCCACAGATCGGGCAGCAAAGTTTCACTCGATTTTGCTTCCGGCATGGTAGAATATTCAGTATCCTGAGGAGTGGGTGCCTGTGGCTCGATTGTTGGGGTAAAAGAAGTCGGACTACTTGACATCGTACTACTTGGCGTATGTCGCTTGAGGCAATCTCTGATGACCTCTAAGAGTTCTTTTGCGTACTTCCGTATGACAGGTGGAACTGAGTGAAATACGCTAAGCAATGCCGTCATGTCTGCAGGGGGTTGTTCTGCCAACTGAAACAAGAAATGATTCGGCAAAACATATCTTGGAAGCGTAAGGGACAAGTCAATCAACATTGAATCCCGAAACATCATACCTTGTACTTTCGTCATCCATACGTGCAATTGTTTCTCTCCAATGATGCACAGCTTGGTAAACTGCGCGCTGGAGGGCACTCACACCAACATTCAACCCTCCAGCAAGTAGCCCACCTTTGTTCCATTTGCGAGCTAGAGTGTCCCACCCGTTGCTTCCACTACCACCTTCAACATCGTACACCTCCTTTTCATATATACGCAGGGAAGTTTCCTCAGATTTCGCCAAAACTTGCTCGATCAGTGCGTGTGTTACATCAGCTGTCATAGGACTGTGTGATGGCGACGCAGGCGGAGAGCAAGATTGGGCGCGTGATTGAGCCCGTGATTGGGCACGATCTAATAGCGCATTCCGCAGATTGTCATATATGTACAGTAAGAAGTGAGTGTCTGATCGCGCATACTCCAACATTTCCTTTGGTAAAGGACTGTTCAAAAGTGCATGAGAGAACATAACAAGATATAAGAGACATATCTACGAACCGTATACGCCAGTCAGCGAGTTGGTATCGTTTGTCCGGGATAAAATCGCAGTACATCTCGAGTAGGTTAGCAAGACCGTGTCGCGGAAAGTCTGTGTCAAATCGTGAGAAAATCCATGGAACTACGAAGCCGGTAACAACCTAGGGCTTTCGATGCGTGGAAAGTATCAAATAAGTTAACAACATATACATTGAAGTCTTGTTGGAGCCAAACGATATCGCTTTCTGCACCGTGAAATACCTGATAGGCTTTTAAGAAAAGGAAACTTCAAATAAAATTCTTCATCAAACCTTGACGATGTTCGAATCGGTAAAGACCTCGTTAAGTTCAACTAACTCCTCTCTAAGCGTAAGTGTGTCGATAATATAATCCTTGTCTCGTGTGCTTATTTGCATCAGGCACACAAAACCTGCATATGATCGATAGTCGTGATGTTCAAGGTCAACAGCAATTTCCAACACCTGTCGTAGTTCGGCAAGCATGACTTGAAAACCAGCTGACGTGGAGATCCAGGTAAAAGGTGTATCTGCGAAATCTTTCGGTGGGGAGGGTACTACAGGTTTAAATATTCGCTCTGGATAACGAATATGCATGATTTCATAGCGGTATGGATGAATCGCACTCAAAGATGGGTCGGATACAAATTGACAGACGATCTAGGATCACTTACATAGATAGAGCAGGGTCTGCATCAGAATCATGAAAGTCGTAGCCAAGTGGGACTTGCGCGTTATGTTTGTGAGATAGTGAAGGAAACCATGGCAAGTCATTGTTTTCCACCTTCCGTTTGAATGACAATTGGGGTTTCGGTATGTGGGACGCGTGTTGAACGACGGGAAGTAAGTGACCACGAGAAGTGGACTGTGAGACATCAGACTCAACGCGTAAGACAAGTTCCTGGTTGCCGTACTCTTTTCGTTATTTTTGTCACCTGTGGAACAGGGTTGACAGGGATGGCAGGAATTTTCGTACGACCAGAATATTCATCGAGACATATATCCTGTTGCAAAAATGAGTACATCAGAATGGAGTTGATTCGACATTCCCTACCGTTCTTTCCAACAGCTGATCCATCGAGTCTACCACGAGTGAATGAAAATTGTCCAAAAGATCATCTTGGTTCTCCAATTTAGCTTTTCCTTTCGCTCGCGGAGACGAAGTGTCGGCTGCCGCTGCTAGAGCGATGACTTTATTTGCAAGGGAAAGAACTCGTGATGAGAATTTATCGATATCCTTCTCAAACTCTGGGTCCATAGATCGGTGGAACGCAACATCATTTGGCAATGAGAGACAATTCCTAGTTGCCTTTAGCGCATGGCTTTGAATTTGTAAGTTAAAGTTATCGAATGTTGCAGAGACAAGAGCACTGCTAGATGCTTCGTTTGTCGTTTCTGTCGCCACCATCGTCGTATTGGATATATATTCACTGCAGTTTTTGGGCCAGAAAAGAGTGTTTGGTCTTGATATCCCAAGACTCTCTTACGTAAGAGAATGGGTTCCGGCCACTGGTACATAGTCGGCTGTGAACTTGTAAGACAACAGCCCCAACCTGGTGTGGATTCACAAATAGGCAACACCTAAGTTGATACGCTGTACTGTATATATAGGTAATTCATGTCATTACAGAGAATCAGAACAATTAGCATAAGATACGACAAAGCATGCGAGAATAAATATAGCAAACGCGACAAAAAAGATTGAAGACAACTAAGTAGAAAATCACTGTGCTTGAGCTTCCTGTACTAGGAAATGAGTAAAGAATTGAAAAGACGAAGGTTCCATGTACCTGGTCGACAAATTCCATTGCTTCCTCTCTCTTAATGGCTCGTATCGATGATACTTTTTGGTTGTTGAAGAGTACACCGTAGAACTTGTCTGCTGTGACCAACATTTCAGGACGGAATGTCGTCGTGATGAACTGCGCAGTGGAAGACAAAGATTGAATCATGGCTAAGAGTAGCAACGATGAGACAGCGAGATACCCTCAGAAAAACCAGGACGTACAAGCCACCGCAGTCCGGTACTGAGCATCTAGATTCGCGTCGATCTATAGAGTTGATCTCAAACTAAACGGTCAACATATGTTATAAGGTATACCATACCTCATCAAAAAGATAGAACGGTGCAGGATCGCACTTCTGTATCGCAAAGACTATAAAGACAATGGTTTCCATGATTCTGCTTTTGGGATGGCACTGTAGGCGGCTCACCGGTAGCGAGAGCAACCAAAGATTTTTGGCCACCCGACAACTGTTGAATACGGAGGCCTTCATCTACTTTTGAATTAAAAGATACCTCGATAGGTGGTCAGTAACGTATCGACGACCTAGTTTGAGTAAGATACCTTGATAGACACGCCAGTGTAATTATCAATAGCACTCTGTTGTGTCTCTCCTGCATCTTCGTCCATTTCTTCATCCTGTGAAAGTACCGTCAGTCATAAAATTCAATCAGATAATGACAACTCACATGATCAATTCGCCTCTGGATGATAAGGCGTCCTCGACCAGCTGGCACCAACTTCTCAAATACCTGTTCAAAATTGATTGCCACTTGTTTAAATGTACGTTCAATAGCTTCATCCTTGCGCTGATCGAGGACCTCAACGAGCTCCTCAATAGACGTGGCGGATTTGTCGAGGTCTTCTCGTCGAGCCAAAAGCTGATCTCGCTGCTTTGTAAAGTTGTTATATTGTTCGAAAGCTTTCTTGTTTACATGGGCAAATTTTTTGAGTCCTTCGTTGACATTATGAAGTTTTTTCACTAGCTGTGCATCAAGAATTGAAAATTGGTCTTGTGCGAGGGACATGAATAAACACCTTGTCAAGTTTTTCACTTATATACTTCTCGAAGGCTTCTTCCGGTAGCACTCCAAGGTCTCGAATATTCCGGTTACATTCGTCTTTCCGGCTCAATAACATCTGCTTTTTTGCAAGATACCGCTCCGTCGTTTTTTGTTGTCGATTGATTGTGCGGCCATCTTCAGCCTGTTGATTCTGCACCTTTTCAAGAGATGCACGCAGTTCCTGCAGTTTCACAGCGAAGTCGTCACCCTCTTTCTCCATGGCTGGCAGAGACATGTAACATTAGCACGAGTAGGAATAAATCGCAATCAAGAAACCTTGGATCTTGGCAGTGAGACTTGCAATTGATTTGTTCAAAGCTTTCAGTTCCCGCGTCTTCGCTTCAAGTGCCTCAGCTGAAGTTATATCACCATCGTCCGGATCACCAAATGCATCAATTCTACTTTGCAGTTCCTCCTGGCGCCTGCGAAGTCGTTCATTTAGCTCAATTTCAATCTGATTCTTCTGCCCTTCCAGCTGATGACTCGAGAATATTAACTTCGGTTTCAGTGAATGGGTAAATAACGAACCAACCTTGTTTTTGGTTCGGCTCAACTCAACCATGTTCTTCTGTCGTTCTCCAACCTCCTTCCCCAAGCTAGCGATCATCATCTCCTCTTCGGCCGTGAGGCTTTTGGTCAGCGGTGTTGCCAATTCCGTCTTATAACCCGCAAGTTTCACATCCAAACCCGTCAGCTCGGTCTCAAGATCCAAGAGATCAGCTTCAAGCCTTGCAATACGCTGTTTGAGCTTCTCTTTTTCCCGTGTCAGTTGGTTTCCTTCATCCATCAGCCTCTCCCTTGAATCCCTCGTTTGATTCTGCTGCCCAGCCAGCACTGTCATTTGCCCGGTCAACCGGGTAATTTCTTGTTCCAGCTCTGTAATCGATGATTTCACTTCTTGAGAACGTTTGGTTTCGGCCTCAAACTTTGCCCGCCACGTCGTGACGGCCTTGATCGCTTCAATACGAGACCGGCGAATATCGTGAAACCCCCCAGTCAACGCACCTTTCCTGTCGACTTTGTCTCCATCAAGGGTGATAGTGTTTATTCCGTGGCTCTTAACGTAAGCAGCAGCAATTGTTAAATCACGGCAGACGCAAGTCTTCCCAAAAACTTGTTGGAATGCTTTTTCAAACATAGGGTCAAACCTCAACTTGTTGATAAGCGGTTCTGCATCTTGTGCATTTGGAGTCGGTGGGTTTTTGGGCTTGAGTCGGTTGAGGGGCATAAAAGTAACCCGACCAGTTTTCTCCTTCATCATAATGTCTAGGACCCTTGACGCCGTTTCGTCGGTGTCAACAACGACATGGAATAGGCTAAGTGGACAATAAGTCACGTCATGAAAAAAAGGTGGAAAGATGACTCGAACCTGTTCCCGGCAGTTAATTCTACGGCTATATTGAAGCTCGGATCCGTAACCTCGAACAGACGATACAGGGGGCCATAGACACCCTTGAAACCATCTCTCTCAGCAATCTTGTCGACAGCGCGCAATCCAGACCCTGTGTCCTTCATTAAAGTCTATGTCAGCGACGTACCGCTGTCTTTTGAGAGGAATATCCACCTTGTCTACCATACCTGCCAGTAACCTCTCTGCAGTCCTCAGCTCTTCTGCCGCTCGACTAACGATACTTTCAAGCTTCGTATCCTCTCTCCACAAATCCTTCCTCCTCTCTGTTAAATCACTGTGCTGATCTTTAAGCCGGACAACCTGGTCTGATAGGTCACGGAATCTCTTTTTCCCATCCTCGATCTTGTTCTGCACCTCGGCGATCTGACCATCGATCTCCCCAAGACCAGGTCTGGCCGCGTTGAGTTCGGTCTGTGCGGCCGTCAATACCGCCTTTTGAGTCTTACAGTATTCTTCCATGTGCCCAATTTCGTGCTTCAGATACGCATCGCGCTCAGACTTCGTTCTAAATTTTGTTGTTCGCCCTTGTTTTGCAAATAATGCAGACAGCTTTGCGTTTGCTTCATCCAAACATCGCTTCTCCGTTGCCTCCAGGTCACGTTGTTCCATCCATTGGGGAAGAAGCTGTTCGAGAGCGCTCCCTTTCTCTGAAACTTGCCTCGCGACTCGTGCTATTTCAGCCTCAATCTCTTCTCGTTTACCCCCAGCGTTAGCGTTTGCAGCCCGGAGGTCTGCAAGAGTGCACTCGAGTTCTGTGCGCGTGCGAACGAAGTCCGTAAGCTCGGCTTGGATATCATCCCGGGTAATTTTCAACGTCTGCTGCGAATGCTTGGTCTCGGAGATAGCTTTCTCCAGATCCTGGAAGGAAGTTGAGGCCAAATCGTGGAAGGGGGAAGGGAAAAGATTGACTGACGGAAATTTCCTGTTCTTGCTCGTTGAACTTCTCCCGTCGAAGGTTGGCACCATGTACTTCTGCTCTCCTGTCCTCTTCAATTTCATCAAGAGCCTCTCCCACTTCTTCTAACTCTCGTTGATACAGAGCATACTCCAAGCACCGCCTCTCTTTGTCCTTGTCCTGGAACTCTTTCAACTCCTCCTTCTCCTCCTTGAGTTCTGACAATCGAGATTCGATATACTCCAGGAGTTCATTGATCTTCGTACGCTTTGCGTCAGTTTCAGCCATGATGCGCAGTGACTCCGCGCGACGTTGCTCATATACTTTCGTGCCAGCTACCTCCTTAAGAAGAGCCAGCCGTTCATGGTCTTTGGCATTGGTAAGAGCTGTAATCTAGACAAGAATGGTAAACCAGTATCAAGCGAGGCCTTGAGTCAGCACGATTTAATCACTCACGCGACCTTGCGGGACAATGTAGTATGGGTTTGACTTGCTGAACCCAGCGCTCTCCAAGAGATTCATAACGTCGGCTTTGCTTGCACTTTTCTTGTCTAAGCTGTATTCATCTTTCTTTAAACCAATAGTGCGGCGCAGAATAACTTCATCATGACCAGTTGGAAACCTATTATCCGAATTGTCGAATACAATTTCCACTGGAAGTGGCATGTTAAGTTTCAAAGACGATAGACACGCATTGATGACACACCGTATGCCGACATGGTGGTAGTTACAGTAACGCCCTCATGTAGCAGTGCCTGACGCTCTTCCTTTGACATTGACGTATAGGCATCCGATAATACAAACCGAATGGCTGAGAGTTGAATTCGGAGTCGGGATGATGCTCAGGAATTGAAAGCGATCCGCTCACTGACCGGCAAAGAAGTTACTCTTCCCTGATCCATTTCGTCCTACTACAACATTATGCCTGGGGGAGAAGGGTTCAATCTGTGTCTGATCGCGGTCTTCAAAGATTTAGCAACCTGAAAAGCGAAATGGAAAGAGAGGCGCACAAGATTTAAATCCCTGTATAGTTAAAGTTTTAATATACATTGGAGAGAGCTTGGAATTGCCAGGCAGAACTGAAGGCCTGGATCTTTGATTTTAAAACGCGGTGAACGGTGAGCAACGTCGTTGCGCACTGAGTGATTCCGCTTGTGACTTAACGCGTACGTGACAATTGCGTTCCCGAATTCCGACGCTTTCTGTTTTTCACTGACTGCTTTGATCTTCGCAATACTAGCAAAACAATGATTGGCTTGGCCAGAACATTCAGGAATTGCAACATCAAAGGATATGCTTTGCGGAATCCGGCTTTCCTTACTCAGTACATACAGAGCGTCTCTGCCAACCAGACCAGATCCACTAGCACCGCACCAGCCTACGAAGGCCACATTCCATTGCATTGGGCTGAGAAGGCAGTGTTAGCTGTGGGCTCTGCATTTATGTCGATAACTGATCCTCGAAGAGGCGGTAAGTATCGATAACTTAATGTTAAGATGCTCCGGTTGAATACGAAATCGCAAGACATGATCGCTGCTCTCGGCGAAACCACCGCCGGATCCAGTTTACCTCGCTTACGAGATGCTTTACTCTATAGTTCGGAAGGTCGCAGAATTCTCAAAGACAGGCCAAGGATAAACTCTACGACCGTTGACATGGATCAATTGGCGCAATATCCTGAAGGAACATTTGGACGAGCGTATATCACTTGGCTGGAGCGATGTGGAGTCACTCCGGACACGCGTGAACCTGTGAGTACATGGATTGCACGAAAGAAAATGCCAGGGTACTTGATTTCATGGTTGCAGGTTCATTATATTGATGATCCTGAGCTTGCATACGTCATGCAAAGGTATCGTGAATGCCACGACTTTTATCACTGCATCTGCAATCTTCCTGTCAATGTTGAATCTGAACTAGCCCTTAAATTTTTTGAGTTTGTCAACCTGGGTCTCCCAGTTGCAGCAATCTCTGCTGCGTTTGGACCGCTACGGCTCAACTCTCAAAAACGAGCAAGGCTCTACTCAGAATATGTACCCTGGGCCTTGAGATGTGGTGGCTCTGCAAGAAATCTCATCACTGTCTATTGGGAAAAGCGATGGGAACAGGATGTAGAGGAGATGAAGAAGGAATTCGGAATTTGGGACCCACCAGAAGCACGATGGACCCGACCGTTGAGCGAAGCCAAGGCAGCGGCAGCGAAACGCCAACAGGCTGCTGGCGTAAAGGAATCTTGAAAAGGTAAGCTAGGGAAGCCCACTCAGGCCCAGTCACCTTCTCATCTTGAATTTGAGACAGATGGTTGTCGGTTATAGTCATTTCCCAGCTCGCTATATCGCGCTACCCGTCGACACAGACAAGAAATTACGAATTCTCCCTGTGCTATTCTCGCATTTACATGATCTCTTCTCGGATCACTTGCTACAGCTCTCCATTGCCTCATACTTATGTTCTGCGTTGCATCTTATGCGCTCTTTGAAATCTATGACTGATTATGACGTGTAGTTCATATTCTGTTCTCCATGAAACTACTTCTTGGGACAAGTGCCTTTGTACCACATTCACCTTTCTAACGAGTCCTCTGCAAACCTCGTCCATGTCATGAAAGATTCGGGCTGGAAATTGGGAGAAGCGAAAATAGCTCTGGACCTATTCTTACCCCGAAGTAACCTTACTTCTATCGACTATTCAGTTTGCCTCGTCGAGTGATGAGATTATAGATATGTAATATGTTGTCGGCAAACCTAAAGCCCGAATTCGAAATTCCCTCGGACTCACAAGGACCAAGAATGTGCGCATAATACATAAGATGGCTTTGACTACCCACAGCGGAGCAAGCCCACCCGTGAGACGTTAGTGAGGATAAAAATGTTTCGAGTGGTTTTGACTGATACACCCACATAAATCACAAAGAAAAGGCATGATGTGTTCTCACGTGCCTTGATAAAAACATAATAATTGTGTGCAGTATCACCTATCCGATGAGATTGATTTTCAAGGCTTAATCTACTAGTACATAAAAACGCGCAGAAGGCACCAAGGATAATTTAGGTTGATGAAGGTGGCAAAAAAAATTGGGGCAGACTCCGTTTCGGTGTTGTAATATTCGGCAACCCTGCCGGAGATGATGCCTTGGTGTCAAGTGTCGACGCCTCGAAAGATTTACAGAGAGCCTCGAATAATTTCCTTGAATCTTCTGCTCCAAATCCACCAACCGTCATTGCTTTCACCAGAGACTTTATCTTCGATTCGATACGAGGAACCTGCGCCGCGAACTTGATGATAAGTAAAACATAATGCACCATGCGAGAAAACTAACACATGGCAACATTTTCTCAATCATGACGCCACATTCCTGAATGTCACGAGCGAATGGAGAGACGGACCCTTCTGATAATGGTGTATCGTATTTTTTGGCATGATGAAGGTTGGTGAAGTAGTATCTGACGGGATATTCCAACCTGTCGAAATCAATCGGTGATTCACAGGTGCTTGGCGCACTGCTGAGGTCGACCATGAAACACGTCGGGTCATGGAATGATAGACCTGCAATTCGGAGCTCGTGTAAAAACGTCAGACCCTATAAACATATTTGTCAGTGAATTCACTCTATTAGAGCGTTTTTTTACTTCGAGGACTTGTCTAAAGAAATCGATATAGTTTGACACGGTCTTGAACGGCGGTTGATCAAAAGGATTGAGACGCTCCATGCACAAGTAAACATTGTCGTCTCTCTCCACAGCACACCTCAAGTGAGGTATAGGATTCCAAGGATCTGAGCGTAGTTCTTTGTGATTTAGTTCCAAACTAAGATATAGTTCCGTTGAGGCTCGAGGCAAGCGCTTTATCATGAGAAAGTCTCCAAGTTGGGGAGATGAAGGCTCTACCAGTATCTGTATAGGAGCTTTGACGTCGCGTTTCGATATATCCTTGATCCACTCACCATATCGAGAAAGTTCGCGTCGAATTTGGGATTATTTTCAAGAATATTGTCAATCAACTTTTCGTAATCTCTAGCGTTCGAAGCCAGCTTGAGTGATTTACACCCAGACCTAGATTGCTCCACGTACATGTCATAAGATATTGACGACGATGAGGACCAGCTCGAGCACGATACGAAACTTGATGTAGACCCTCGAGACAGAGTCCCTTCGAAAAGTCCCTCACCATTGGTAGTCCCTATGCGTTCCATTCGCTGCAAAGGATAACCAAATTGCGCATAGACTTCAGTGTCTTCGAGCGTGGCTTGGCTGCCTTCCGACTCGGAATCGGAATCCTCGGAAGAGTTACACAAATCTGGATAGTCAGTGTTCACGCAAGATGACAATTTCTCTAAGTCGTGATTCACCAGATCATGGGGAGGAGAGGCAGTGGGAGCGGGCATAATCATACCAAGTGCGAAAAGGTGCGGTAGAAGAGATCTCGGATGACAAAGTACATCCTTTTTATGGTTGGATTTTTTTGGCGCTCATGTCTAAGATTGAGACCCCTTCTAAAAGTAGATCATTCCAGGATTTAAATTCCGGGAGATCCTGCCAGTGAGACAATACTGTGTGATGGTGTTCAATATTACAAAACCTAGGAAGTACCTCCCAGTCTATACTACCATGAACAGGAGTTGCAGCATTTGAGCAAGAAGACAGTTGCGGAATATTTGCCTCATTTTTTTTCTGTGATAATCAACTAATAATAGCTAGACGTGTATAAACCCGAGGCCCTTACTACATATATATAGCTCGTGTACTAGGCATGATACGGACGTCTCCTGACTTCCAGTGTTGCGGCGAGGACTGATGTAAATATTATCCCTAGCATTATAAACACCATGTTCTCTTTGAGGATAATACTTGTACGAAAATCTCAAGTGATTCTATCGTCGTGGGGAGTTTCCAACGGGTTCCCTTGTTAATGATGGAGTCGGCGGTCAAGGTTGTGAAGTAGTCTGGGAAGGAAATCGGACGTAGTCACAAAAACTGGAAACACTTTTCGTCACGCTTTGGCACATTGCCTCCTTTTTAATGTGGCTAAATTGAAACCTCATCTACCAGGTACATTCTTAATGCATGAACATGAACCTCAAAGACTTATTATCCACAACTGTTTTGTCCAAAACATGGTGCTCAAAATTTCACCTGTTCCCTCAAAAAATCTTAAAAAATGTACAATTGACTCCTTTCATTGAAGTTGGTTGTTTAGGAAATATCTGGAGAGGTTCACACATAACAACTGAGGCCTGTACTACATACAAGTGGTCGTGTACCAAGTATGCTATGGACATCTCTTCTTTGAGGAACTTGTTCTCCTCCTGCTTCACCATATATCTCATAATGTGCTTACAATGTCAATTTATTAATAAACTGTGCCTCTGCATAGCTTTTGCCAGCCTTTGCAAACTTCTGCAGAAAAACAAAGAAAGTGAGGGTAATCAGGGTTGCCTTTAGCATGGTTATAATCCTATCATTATGTGATTTTCACAGGACAGCCAACCTTCCTTCTTCCCTCTGCCATGTACTTTCTTACATTGCAGTTCATCAGCTTCCTCTATACTTCATCAAGTTTTCTGCTAGCAGGGCTGTGGAACTCAATAACCTCAGTGGCAAGGCAAAGTCTGACAAGAGAAAGCAATTAATGCATCAAGTCTATCAAACACTCCCTCTCTGAAAATCCAGCTATACATGTGACCAATCATGTGATATGTAACCAATCAATGTAATCATGTAACCAGTCAGGTGACTAAACCTCAAATTATTTCCAGACAACTGGCAGAGTAATTTCTCAGACTTCTTCTCTTTGAATTTTCCTCTGTCAAGTTAGTGTATGTTACATATTCAATTTGCAAACATCTTTCAATATAGAATTTCCCTCTGCTAGCTATGTGATTGAGCCACAGCCTTCAGTGGTCACTCTTATAGCAGAGTAGAACAAGTCTCTAGGTTTTAGTCAGTCTGTGAGCTCTCTATAGCTTGCTTAAATTGTTAGATTTCTCTTCAACTAGATTTTCTTTTGCTATATATAGTTTCTAAGACCAAGCCAGCTCTCTCCAACTGTTCTCTTAGATGCTTCTGCTCCCCAGATTAAGATCTGAAACTGCTTCCTTGCTCTGGAGACTCAGATGCAGAACACCTAAGCTTCTGTGACTCTTTACACAAGCAAACTTGCCAAATTGTGTCAAGCCACAAACGACATCTCTCACTTTCTTGGAGCATCTATCTCTGCCTCTCTCTACTTCTAAGTGTCAGGTTCCACTGACCACAGAGGCTCAGACCACTGGGCAAATCCTTACTTGGCGAACATAAAGTCTACATGCACAACCAGAGTCATGGGGTGCGGCATACAAACTGGGGGTTTGGGGGAAAGGAAATGAGTACAGAGGGACCAAAGCTAGCCTAGAGGGCTGGAGAGGGAGCTCCAGGGATCAGGGGCAAGCTCCAGGGCTGGGAGTCAGACGTGGGACTCATTAAGTCCTGGAGCTGAAATCGAGGGGAAAGGGCAGGGGTGTGGTCAAGAGAAGTCAGAGACTTAGAGAGGAAATGGAGACAGAGAGAGGAAGAGAGAGGAAGAGACTTAAAAGAGGTTGGCCAGAAGAAGGAAATAAGATAGATTGAGTTGAGAATGAGATGAGCAATATGAGAGCAAAGAATAATACAAGTTGAGTACAAAACAGATGAGGAATAGGGACGAGATAGATAAGATCAATGAGAGAGTAAGAGCATGAGAACTGGACTAGAGAATATGAAAAGTTATGCAATATCAACACTACTGTCAGGACCCTGACCTGGGGGGCTCCTACCAGAGCAAACAACCACCTGGGCAGAGATGATGCCAACAACAAGTATGTGGAACCAAGGATAATCAAAATGTAAGTAGACAAGAAAAGGGATGACTGAGGAACTCAATGGTAAACCAGGAAACTAATGGATGAGAGGTAGATGAGAGGAAGCAATGAACAATCAAGAGGC
>JAGGAU010000133.1:0-30515 GCA_017657275.1 Termitomyces sp. T108 | reverse complement strand
CTTGTTACAGGCCAATTGTCACTGTAATGGTCAGCCAACATGCTGTCATCTTCTACCTTAGAATTTATTATCCTTTATCTGGTTGAAAGTTTAGCAAGCCTAGAAAAAGTAGAAAGATTTACCTTTTTAGATCCTTTACAGATGCAACTGTTCCAGTCCTCAGATTTGTCGAACTGAACAGAACAGTGGGTAAGGTAGGAAAACTGTAGATCAAGTTCAAAGCAATTGTAAGAATAGAAGCAGCTGAACATGGAGGCCAGAGGTCTGTCTGATTACTTCTAGAGCTGTGCCTAACTGGAAAGTCATAAGGAAACATTCAATAAACTACTCCATCTGCTACACCAGGATTATCTCTTTCCAGTCTTTCCACTTTTCCTTCAGCAGTATCAGCTCAGAGTGCAAGTGAAACCTAAAGAGATTCATTAAAATGTTTTTCAAAAACCCCATAGAAGAATGTAAAAATGAGCTAGAGCCTCTCTGTATTCAGGCATAGCCAAGAAGTAAGAAGTAGAAATTGTTTCAGTGTAGTGTTTTGTTGTTGTAATATTTATCAGCATTTACAACATTTTTACTACTGACTACTCAACCACTATTATTACATACATCTCTTTTTTGACCACTAACTCATCATACCAATACCTACTAAGTTCCATCTTTATGATTACTACATCACTATTAACAAAAATGACTGCAAGTCAGAAGATACAGTACCTGAATATAAATGGCTCCTTCAAACATGGGAGGTCAATCACTAAGCTACAACTTGGTGAGAAATAGTATATTTATCCCTTCAGCAATCTTTCAATCAAAAAAAAAAATAAGAATACCCCTTGAAGAAATACACAATAGAGCACCATTTTATGCAGAAGTGAGTGTCTACACATTAAGAGCCCAATAATCATGATTAAGTCTTCTAGTAAAAGGAAACATGTGCAAAATTAGTTGAGTAATTTGGTCTATCAGAACAAAAGGTGTTCAAAGTACATCACTTGAAGGTGTAGGTAGTGATATCATGTCTTTTGAAGGAAAGATCCAAATCTTCTGGAGGCTCAAAATGAGGATGAAGGTTGGTATGCTTTGATACATGGAGGCCTTGCAACATAACTCTCAGCCAGCCATTGAGCTTTTCAGACAGCAGCTTGATGGTCATCAACTGAAGACTTGCATTTATATGGTCAATAACTACAGTACACAAATGTTGATAACTGTAGTACATAAATACACATGTTGAGATGATGTGGGTCAGATGTGGGCAGATATTGGCTGTTGGAAAGCTAGCTCTGCATCTGCACCTACACTTGGTGAGGATATTGTTGCAAAATCTACTAGTAACATAGACACAAGTTAGCCTCAATGCTATTTTTGTTATGATTACAGTTGATTTGCTGAGGTCAAGGGTTTGAACCACACTAGTTGAACACTTTTAATTCAGCACAATATAATATTTGCAATAACTTGTCTGATTTCCTTCACTTTGTACTCTCCATATCTCATCTCAGTTCTCTCATCTATTTCCGTAAACTCTTATTCTTTCTTCCCTGTCTCTTTCCCCTCTAACTCGTTTCCTCTTATCCTTTTCTCATTGATCCCTTTGACTCATTTTCACCTTGTCTTGTTCTCATTTCCTTTCCCACCTCTTTTTCTTCCTCAAGCTTGTTTTGTCCCCATCTCACCTCGCCTTCCCTGGACTAAGCCTGGAATTATCTCCCTAATCCTGGACCAATGCCCCATATCCCGGAGCATCTTGCACAACCTTGGACTTGTTCTAGCAGCCCAGAACCACCTCCTTCCAACCTCCTAAGTCAAACACACCCGCACAAAACCCCAGACTTCACCCTGGACTTCGCCCTCATATAGGACTTCATATCTGTAGCCACCTTGAGTCCACCCCGTAAGGTCTTGCTTAGGAAAGAAGCTCTGCAGTCAACAGAACCTGACACAATATATGTCATGGTTGTTTCTAATATGTCTATCTGCAAACAGCTTTGATTATATTTCATCTGTGTTTTCCTCAACAACATTTTCTGAAGAGTCCTTCAAATCCAGGTGAGATATATCTGCCCACTGCACAATTATTCCAAGTCCTGTGTGATTAACATCAATGATCATCACCAACATGTTCATACATCACTAGACAACCACACCTGGTGCACAGCTCACCCTCCTACTGTGAATCAGGCTTCTCATCACTGTTCCAATGAATCCACCATGTGATATAATGAGGATATGGTAAGGATTGGTTGTGTATCAATAATATAGTAGTACATAGTCCATGCTAATAGCTGTGGGGTTGGACAATACAACTTTGCTAATCCCCTGTTATAAACATGTTGAAGAATGTTGGAACTACCTCATGTATCTGATGTTGCCAGTGGTTGGATATTTCCATCTCCCTTGATACCCACTGTCAGGTATAACTTTGACTCCAAGCAGGTCCAAGCTTTGTGATTTTGGACTGCAGCAGTCCATACTTGCGAGGGGAGCATCCACAAGTGGAAAACTTTCATCGGACCTCTCAGACTCCTAGGTGCACCGAATCTTGTATATTGCTTTGGTTCAAGTCATCCATCTTGATAGCCTAGTACACTAATTTCAAATCAATGTTGTTTGATGGGTTTTGTCACACAAAAGTAACAGCACG
Organism: Termitomyces sp. T108; assembly: GCA_017657275.1. Classification (NCBI taxonomy): domain Eukaryota; kingdom Fungi; phylum Basidiomycota; class Agaricomycetes; order Agaricales; family Lyophyllaceae; genus Termitomyces; species Termitomyces sp. T108. The sequence goes on along the minus strand of JAGGAU010000133.1, from coordinate 27,874 downwards.
TGACACATGGGACCTCTGAAATCGTGACGTCTGCATGATCGTGGACTGGTGAGTCCTGCGTTCAATAATGTCTATCGTTTGACACATACGACAAGCGATCTTTACGGATTTTAGCCTGACACCGCTCTCTCTAGAAGCGCCCCTACGACACGCATGCCTCCAGCAACTGCGGAAGAGTCGCTTTGCGCTCTGTTACGTTCGACGGAGTACCTCAAAGTGCTTTTGGAAGCTAAGACCATTCAACCAGCAAGTTCGGATGGCAATACAGATATTGGTGTTGGAAATACTGTTCCGAACTTTGGCTCAGGAGACGCAAGAATACTGGCTGTTATAGTCCACCAAGAAGACACCGCCTCCAAGAAAGGCAGGTGAGCTATCTTTCCATCAAAAAGCTCGAGTCGAAGTTATCTGAAAGTCAACATATTCTTGCCGGTTCTTTCTAATCAACCCAAGATATGACTGTATATACTGAATATCCATCGTTGACAGTGTTTTCGTGTGTAAATCTAAGACTCAAGATTTTACAAACCAAGTTATCGAGATTGAAAGCGTTTTTCCTCTCACGTCAGATTTCTCTATCTCTTTAGCTCAAATTAAACTACCAGTCTCCGGGCTCAATACACACAATCCTGGTGAGAACGAACCAGGTATTTGAACTTACATCCCGAGGCCTAGTTTTTTTGACCAGCGTTGTTTTGGAAGGCTTCTCCCTCACTATTCACCCTGGGAGAAAATTGGTTTTAGGGCTAGAATTGGAACCTGTTTCCTTCTTCACGACTGACGTCAAGGCATTACGCCTCTTTGTTACGCAGTGTAGAGAACTGACCAAGATGGAAGGTAGGGTGCATGCTTCGAACTGATATGAACTTACTGCAAAAAGTAAATCAGAGAACTACACGGAAACGCAACTCAATTCATATTTCCAATGGCTGCTACCATACTCGTTGAACCGCGAATTATCTTACCTGCGTGAGTCATATTGGATGAGAGGTTAGAAAAAAAACAATTGAAATCGTCTTCAGTCGAATGTCCCCAAGATTTGCGATTGAAGAATGAACCGCTTCATACACGTCTTTCACCTTCTTTCGCAGGCTCACTTGGCGACGATATAGCAGATTTTAGACTCATCAGGAATGATTCAATCAAAATTAGAGCCCGAGAAGTCTCTACCAAGGGCCAATATATGCTGAAAATTCGGATTGGAACTTTCAATGTTAATGGAAGACTTCCCTCTCAGGATCTATCATCGTGGGTTTCAAACCAGACGTCGACATCGTCTTCAGTTAACGCGACCCCCATGTCACTTTCAAATGGCGTCTCTCTGGCAACTGTTGATGGATTGGCAGAGAGTCTGTCTGGCTCCAAGTCATCCGAAGTCGTTAGCCCGAGCGCGCTTACTCCTGCCACCATGGACCAAATGACTCAGCTCGCTGACCCTGATCCAGACTTACTGGTACTGGGTTTCCAAGAGCTTGACCTCTCTACAGAAGCCTTGGTTTATTCATTAGGTACGGCGAGAGAAGACGCATGGTGTCACGCCATATTTGCTGCATTGGGCGAAAAGATGGAACTGTATGAAAAGGTATCGTAGCCTCTGTACCTCGGCCGATCAGCATCAGGTTTGATTCATTGGATGACAGTTGGCATCAAGGCAACACGTTGGAATGCTTATCGTTGTCATCGTTAAAAAGGCACTGATTTCATGCTTCTCTCACATACAATCGTCTGTTGCCAGTACAGGTATAATGGGTATTATTGTATGTGCTTTTTGGCTTCATTATGGATTTAGTTTAGTCTCAGCCAGGGAAATAAAGGTGGCGTAGCTTTACGCCTCACTTTCACTCCTCCCATTTCGAACTCCGTTGATGTTGCATTCCCTGGTCCTACGACTGTCTCTTTCATCAACTCTCACTTCGCGGCATTTGATGAAAATGTAGAGAAGCGGAACTCGGATTTCCAAGATATTTCCAAAAAGTTGAAATTTGAATCTGGAATGTTGGATGCGGCTGGCACAGCGCCCGTGCATGTGAGTGTATATGCGAGTGACGTACTGTTTTGGATGGTGAATTGATTTCTGCTTGCGCTGTCTGGTTCTGACTTTGATGTCAGGGTGGTATGTCCCCCGAGTACCTGTTTCCAATCATTCTTAGGTTCTGTAGACCTGAACTATCGTATTGATCTTCCACAAGAGGATGTTCGAGGTGTTTTGGCCTCAGATACATTCCCAGGGAGATTGGAACTACTTTTAAGATATGATCAAGTATAACTTTGATTATGGCTTGCCTTGCACTCCTCTAACCATCGCCTAGCTGAAGAAAGTAAGTCAAAGTAGAAAAGCTTTTACCGGCTTCTCTGAGTATCCCATAACGCACCTTCCGTACGTCTCCATGTCTTGGGCGTATCATTCATGCTTGATATCCCACAATAGCACATACCGCTTCAGTCCCGGCATAGAAACGGACATACTGGGATATGATGCAAAGTTTGTGACTCCTGTGGACTGATAAGGCCTATGATTAATGTGTTGTTACTGCAGACGGAAGCCAGCCTGGACCGACCGAATTTTGTATATGGCGGGGGAAAACGTCAGTGTACGACAGTCGTCGTACAGTGACCACCCTCAAATTACGATGAGTGATCACAGACCTGTTGCAGGGGACTTTTCTCTTGGTGTATGGGTATAAAACACCATGTAATCATTGATGGCTAAATCGGTTATTGCAGGTGGACGTATATGACGAAGACTCTTATAGAGATACTTATCGGAAACTTCAAAAAAGTGTAATTCAAATGGAGGGTTCATTAACCAGGGTTATCGAGCTCGATACTACATTTGTTAACATGGGCTTCGTCTCGTGCGTCGTAACACCATGATCTACACATTGACTTACCGAGCTTGTACATATAGTCACAAAAGGACAACTTCCCAAACCTTGAAACTGACGAACGTGGGGAAAGTACGTTTTGTAGCGCGATTAATGAGTTCACAGTGATAGAGTTGACCTTCCCCGTTCAGGGTTCTTGCGCATACCGTTTCGTTCCTCTCGCTCCCGATACCGCAGCCCGTAAGTCGACGTCATACTTCGTTGCTACTGAGCCCTTTCTACGCAATTCAGATCCCGAGTGGATGCGTATTGAACCAATGCAGGTACCATCAGAATGTATACGAAGGTGGTCGCCAAGGCTAATGTTGTTAGGCAATACTTCTACCGGGTGAATCGGTCCAGATCACATTGACATCCTATGTGGACAATGATACCGCATACAAGTTGAATATGAGCCAGAAAGAACTCAGGACGACTTTAATTCTTCATACAATCTTGGGTAAAGACCATTTCATAAGCGTTGTCGCAGAGTATCGTGTGTTGTTCAGTAGAATAAAGTCAACAAACCGGTATCTGATGTTTGACTACAGAGCGTACATGCTTCGCGAACAAACTGTCATGGCTGACTCGACTTCCTGGTCCAGTACGATCTCTCGACTCGTTAGATGACCTGCGGCCCCAAGATCAACCAATTAATGCCCCAAGAGAGATCATGCGGCTTATCAACTGGATGATGTCTGGGGATGTTGACGTGCGTACTGTATAATGCTCAATCGTTGAGAAATGAGGTCCTCATATAGCCTGCAGGATGGGATGTTTGCTTCACCAGGAGATAAAAATGTCATCAATGCAATTCGAGAGGTGTGTCGTGGTTTTATAACATGAAATGACTTTGCAGCCGTGTAACTTTTCCATCAAGTGCCTTGATACTGGAGACGAGTTTCCATTTTCGCCGGCAGACTCTGACCGAGTCGTAATGTTGTCTTTTGGAGAGACATTGCTACGTTTACTCGATTCATTGATTGACCCAGTTGTGCCAACCCATTTGCATCTAGAATGTACCCGTATCACAAACCGTGTTGAAGCCTTCGAGGTGGAGTTTTTCTTGGCCAATTTCTTCGCTTCGAGTAACGGTTTTCTCATGTCTAGCTGCTTGACGCTTTTCCTCCAGTCTCAGTTAACGTGAGGACTTCTCACTGACAAACCTCACGATCTGACAACGTGGGACAGGTCTGGATATCTTTAACTGCTTTTTTACATTTTCTCTGCCAGTCAGACCATCAGTCTCCAGATAAAGCGGAGAGGATAGGTAGATAACATTTTTTTTTCCTATTCAGATGAAATTCACTTCTTTTTCAGCAACAATATTTGCCCCGATTCTCCTTCGCGACGAGCTATATTCAGATTTACCACCCATTTCTCTGCTTGGAAGGCGGAAGTTTCTGCTGTATTTCATCACATAAATGAATCATCCTTATAGGCTTGAGACCTTCCGATTGTTCATCCACTACGTGGTTCAGGCTATATTAGAAAGGGGGGGGAAAGTAGTCGCTCTAATCTTGGTTGGTCTTGGAGTTTGAGAGTCATTGGAAGCTTGTTGTGACCAGGGTAAAACATTGGTGAAGTTTTTGCTAGCAAATTCAAAATATCCAACAGATAGGAAAATAATTCAGGGTCACCAAGACTTTACCCTGTAAAAACTCTTGAACGAATGAGGAAAAATAGTTAGTTCGTATTTCTGTTTCACTTTTGACTAACAGAAATATTGACTTCTTCCGGCTTCAAAACAAATGTCACGATCATATTTATTCAATAGATTCTATGTGTTACAATATTTATACTGGCAACTCTTCCATCTCTTTTCCTCCTAATACACGTCTAAGCAAACAACTTCTTGAAAGCCTTCTTCTCCTTTTCACGCTTCTCCTTCTTCTTCTGCCTGACCTTCGCAAGTTCGCCAGCAATGGCTCCGTCTTCAGGCACAAGCTTGCTCGCTTCTACGAGGTCCCTCTCGGCCTCGTCCTCATCCTTCTGGATGACCTTGGCAAGGGCCCTGCGGTACAAGGCCTTGGCTGTGATGTCAAGTACATTTCAGTATGTGTATGACCTCGAAATGGCGCCTAAAGAACATACCTTTGTCCGCCGTATTTAACTCCAGTCTGTCAAGAGCCCGGGTTGTGTTCTTGACGGCAATTTCAGCGTTCTGCGATGAAAGGGGCTGGGACCGGATTGCAGCAAGGGCGGAGTTGAGGAGGAGAGGTGCAAGCAGAGCGTCGTATGAATCCTTCAGTTCGAGAGGTGCATCCTCAGGGAGGACAGGATGAACATCCAAGTAACGAATAGATTCTGGAAAGTCAGAATGATTTACGTTCGGTTCAATGTTGGTCAGTCAACATACTTTGGTATTTGGAAAGGGCCTCATCAATCTTTCCCTCTTTGAAGAGCTTATTACCGATTTCACGTACCGCTTTTGCGATATCAAGTGCAATCTCAGGTTTCTGTACGTCTCGATCTTCGTCATCTGGATAATCCTCATATACATCGCCGTCAGTTACGGCAGCCTCGGCAAGCGAAGGATCGTCTGGAGAAAGGACACCCGAGTCGGCAATAATTACAGGCGAAGTTGGAATGTCTCCACTCGAGGTGGGATAGTTCTCAATTTGACGTACTAATAACAAAGTCAGCTCATGGAGGAAGATGGTGAATGGCCAAGACATACCGATTGATTTGCCCTTAATTACTTCACCAAATACCACATGTTTGCCATCCAAGTGTTGTGTTTGGGCCACCGTAATGAAAAATTGAGAGCCATTGGTGTTCGGGCCTGCATTGGCCTAAAAGAGAAGTTGTCAGTATAAGGCAGCGAAGACATAAAAAACTATATAGTACCATGGACAGCAAGAAGGGCTTGTTATGATTGACCGCGAACGCCTCATCTTCAAACTTTTCCCCATAGATCGATTCGCCTCCAGTACCTGTGACAACAATAATGAACATGCAAGATCCAATTATACGGTGTCTGGGACGGAATCATACCATTTCCAGCCGTAAAATCGCCACCTTGGCACATGAATCTGCCAACGGTGACCTATGCGCGCTTCGAATATCTAATTCTAGACGATTGCTTACCCTTTGATCACGCGATGGAATCCCGAGCCCTTGTAGTGGAGGGGCTTTCCGGTCGATCCAACACCCTTTTCACCAGTACATAGGGCTCCTGATCGAGCAAACTTAAGTTGATGATTCTCGAAAACACATAAATTACTTGCGGAAGTTCTCAGCAGTTTTTGGAACAAGATCAGTAAACAATGAGAAGACGATCCGGCCTATGGGTTTGCCACCGATGGTTATGTCGAAGAAAGCAATAGGACGGTCAGGTGCAGACATTTTCAGCAGTTGGAATTCAAGTCGACTTTTCGACGGAGCCAATCTAAATAATATACTTGGTGATTGTTCTAGAAGATGCTAGAATGCTGCAGAAACCGAGTAAGTTTGTTTGTCAACCAGAACCGTCCCAAATATATTGTATCTGCATTCTGATCCATGACGAGGGTTCGTTCATCGGATTGATGATGATTCTGTTTTTCCCGCCCGCCGATCCCAATACAGAGCTAAGAGAGCGTCACTGTACTCTACGGATGCTGTCAGCCACAGTCAGGGCAGGTGTAAGTGCGTTGACAAAGGACCATCCACCAAGCGTATAACGTATCTAGAGCCCGGGTGAGGCTGCGAACTTGGCGTGTTATGTACTTGAACCTTGACTTGCTGCTGTTTGAATACCCAATTGTGGGAACGCTTTTTTTCTGGAGGTTAACTGTCTAGCTCTTTGTGGGATTCCTGACCGCTTGCCGCCTAAGCCACCTTCGTGTATTAAGAAACCTTAATGCGATCCCAAAATGCTTGTCGCAATAGGTTTGCATCTAAATTCTTTGTCTTCTTCACATACGAGGCTTGAAGTGATCATCCTGTGCATCAAGTTTGTCGCATCATCAGGGGGGCGGAACCTCAAGTTCCTCGATGTGTCCCGTTTTTAACATGAGATATTTGTCTTACGAAACATGCGTCGGGTGTAACGAAAGGACTATCGGCCTGGTGAGCTGTCATATCCCGCCACAACGATCACGAACTTCAATTTCGTCATCTCCATCTTACAACTACTTCTCAGTCGCATCCCTCGCATAAAGCTGAGTGGGTCCTTATGCTTCTTACGATTTCTCAAGAACCACTAATTGCCCATGAAGATGAGGTCATTACGGTAATCATCGAAGATCTCCGTGATCAAGACACGATATGCTATCCACAGATTCTTCTTCTCTGCGCACCGTCAGCGAGGAGCTTTTGAACCTCTTGCAGAAACAAACATGAGAAGCCCATGGTCTATCCTTGACTCTATTCGTAGATATAAGACGATCAATCCAGTGTCTCTACCTGCCTTCACTTCCATCTCAGTCAAATCCATGACCAGAGTCCCAGCAAGAATCAAAGGGGCAGATTCTAGTTTGACAACTTTAGCGTCCCGTGCTCATAGCCTGAGTCAGAGACGAAGAGACCCGTGACATATTCCAGTAAAGATGTCTGCAAAGTGAAAAGTGGGCGGGAACATGACTTGGAGGCATGTGAGCATCTACTTGGTTACTATCTGACTACTGATGCAAAGTAAGTATTTTCTAGAAATATTTTTCGTCTCAGAGGGGGATTCGTGGTAGAATCCGATCCTATATTCATTCCCCCTCCCCCTCCCCCCTTGTTCTGGCCTTTCCATTCGATGTCTAATAAGCTCAATTATTTCGCATGAAGTTTTTGTTGTCGGGGGTTAATGGTGTACGATCCTCACACCCGGGGGCCGCGATTTAATCTTATTTGCAACTTTCCTTTCCAGACATGAATTAAGAAAACTGATCCATGCTGGACCTAAGCTTAAACTTTGGCCCATGGGAATCAACTCTAATTTCAGTTGGATATAATCAAGTATCCCGGCGCGTTGGTATGATTATCACCCAACCTCATCAAGAATATGCATTTTGTCGGCCTCATTACACCTTTCCATAACATTTTTCGCATAAAGCGCTTTCGGGCTCTTGCAGAACCAAGTGGGTGTTAACGACTTGATTTTTTACATCTTCAAAGCAACTGATTTTCTGTGAAGATGAGGACATTGCGACCATTATTCGAATGCTTCTCTATGATCATGATATGATATGCACAGATTACCCTTCTCTGTGCGACACCAATGAGGAGCTTGAATTCCTTTTGCAGAAAAGAATAGAAGAGTTTCATGGTCTGTCTATTGGACAGGCAAATAAGATCATGTCGTTGCATTTAGCAGCAAGTCTTGTTGAGGTAATCTATGTCATTCATTTTTACAACCTGCCCGCTCATCAGGCCTCGCCATTTCAGTTAGCGTACCATGAATGCTCACTTGATGAGAAATTGAACATCGCACTGGTGAATTGGTAAGTTGGATCACCTAACGTCTCTTCTCTTGCTGTAATTTACCAAGGTATCTGATCTACATTGACAATGAATCTCCAAAGGATGTCACTCCATTCATCCCATTTCAGGAGCGTTTCCTTCAACAGTTACCTCAGCTCGACCCACTTCTCGATGGTCTAGCGTCTTGCCTTCACGCAATGTTTGATCTATATCCTAGCCTTTTTGCGAACACGATTGTCAACTCCGTATTCGATTACATGGTCGCGATATGTACTGAACCTTCAATCAATGTGCAATCACAAAGGAGCTCGACACTATTTCCATCTTTCTTTCGTCAACGAAATGGTGCAGGCGTAGCTTATGCCTTGATGCTGTTCTCCAAATCCCTACAGCCTGTCAGTTATGTTACTTGTTTTCAGGCCCTAGCAGACATGGATTTTTGGGTTACAGCTGTCAATGACATCCTTTCGTAAGTTTCCATCCAAAGCCTGTTGTCTACAGCCCTTATTGCCCTTATCAGATACTATAAGGAAAGCATTGCTGGGGAAACTACGAACTACATCTCAAATAGAGCAAATGTGGAGGCCAAGGCACCGTCGGAAGTGATCTCGGACATTAGAAAGGAGGTACTGCGTTCAAGGAACTATATTTATGCGACACTATCGCGTACTGCTGGATCTAAAGCCGTCAAAATCTGGCGGACCTGGGAGCATGGCTACATGTAAGTAAAGATGCCTCTTTGGTACCCCGGCTAAAGTCAATCACGGCATGTTTTTGTCCGTAGAACCTGGCATCTGCAGCAGGACCGTTATATGTTACGAGAACTCACTTGCAGGCGTGATCACTCAAGAACATCTGTACGCTTTCCTCAAAGTTTGGAAATCTTTTCATGGCTAGGTTATCCATCCTTGGGCTTTAACCTGGCCCGCGCTTGAAGGAACCTATAGTGCAGTGTATACAGACTCAAAGATGCTTATACTCAAAGATACTACCATTATCAGGATGTGTTTCGGCGATTCTTTTATTGTGAGAATTTTTGTTAGAACTTAAATCGGTGTGCAACGGCATCTGTGCTGGGTATAGAATTAAACATATTGTCATTTGTGAAGAAGAAGCCGTATAATACGGGCCAAGCTGTAAAAGAAGGTTCTAGGGAGGTGTCAGATAAGCTACATTCCAAACATTGATTCAAGAATGATCAGCCTGAATTTAAGAAAATCATCTCTTTTCTGTAGGGTTTCCAAACTCTTGGCCTCCATTAGATCTTGATCACTTGATATCAACACCCAGAATACAAGATACACATGATTGGATGCAACGCAATATAGCTGTTAGGACTCGAGGGAGCATGTGAATGTTTGTTGAGTTAGAGAGGAGGTAAGATACCTTCATGGAGATATGACACGTAGTACGCAATTGGTCGATTAAATCAAGATCAATCTACAGGATCAGGTAACTATGGATAGCATGATGGGAGGGAAGCGGGGGTAATACAATATTCCGCGCTAAGCGATTACTCTACTAGATACAGTGAGGTTGCGACCATGCGCAGACAAGACATAGATGTGAAGAGGATAGTAATGTCCAGTGTGGGTATCAACGTGTCATTCTACAATGGTATTAGGTGGTCTAAGGTGTGAATTGGGGGGAAGACCAAGCTAAGGGCGGTGCTTGTTCATTGAGCTGCTGCAAGGTTAAATGCCCCGAGGATGACCTCCCACGCGAGATCGATTGTATCCCACAACTCGCAGTCGTGGATTCCGAGAGCAATCATGGTCTGCCAAAGTTCCTTGACATGCGCAGCATGTATAGTAAGCGTTTGCGGGTTGGCAGAAGCGGACGAGCAGAGGTAAGACGAGAGCTGATGGAGCATGGGCCCAGATGCGAGAGCTCCCATCACTGCATCATGAGATAGAGATTGAAGAAATGCTGTCGGCATAGGGAAGAGGACTTTCAACACAGACTCCAAGCGATGATGGTACATGAAAGAATGGAGAACAGAGAAAGCCGCAGGGGATGGAAGGGAAAGAGGTAGGACAGGCAGGTGAAGCGTGGGCGATTGAGGTTCTTGCTGGGAAGCCGGAAGGCGTGGAAGATGGGCGCAATAAGAAGCCAGCACTAACGAATGCACGGGTAAGAGTGTTGCCATATCTGAGGGATTTTTTGATGAGGTAACAGCGAGGACATGTGTAGGGTAGCTGGGCTCTGATGAAGTCGTCCTCAGGGGTATGTTCAGGGAGTGGGGCAGGCGCGATCGAGGCATTGAGCTCGGCATGTGGGAAAGAGCAGAAATCCCTGCGCGCATTCTAGGAGTCGCTTGAATACATCTAATGAGATAGGATGGGAGAAAGTCACGTACTCATTGGTTTTAGAGCGAAGGCCACTTCTGATATATTCAGCTGGTATGTCTGCGAGCTCAGGGGCCGCAGCAGCGATGGCTTCACGAGAAACCTCTGCAAAGGGTGGACGTGCAAGCGTACGAGGAAGCTGAACGGCAGGAACGAGACTGGGACTGGGGGCTGAGGGTCTGCGCGGGGCATGTGTGTAGCTGTGGAGGTCGAAGGCGGTGGGGTGGGATGCAACTTGGAACATGGTGAAGTGAAGAAAGGACACTGTATGTTGCGCGATTAAATACAGCGACGCCGGTACAAAGCGATCAAGATCTGCTTCCATTTTGGGTCACTCGTTTGTTGACAAGCGTCCCTGATGCGGCTTCGTCCCTTTCCACGTCCTTTGCATTTGGTTGTCCTTGTTCAAACTGGTCAGCCCTCCACAGAAGCTTCCTTCAACTCTGTATCCATCACAACGCCCTTGTACTCTCTTAGTTAATGTACATTCCCTTGTATTTGCGGTCCAAAGACGCTTTGAAATGGGAGAACATCATCTCCATAAGAGCTACAATGTGGACCCACAAGTTCATCTGAACCGTCGCAAACAGAGGAAGGGGGAAATAATTTTTCTCGCCAGGTCACAAACCGTCGGCGGCAGTGGGCAGCGTCGGATTCACGCGCAACAACTTTTCCTTCCTTTTTTGGATGATTTGCGAATCGTCGACCCGATTACATACCGTGCGCTTGAGACCAACAATCCCTTGTTCCTCGGTAGGTATCGCCTTTGACAACCTTTGACAATCGAATACAATCGCGCAATCAAATTCTCAAAGACCCATTATGACGATTTGGGCAACGTCGTTGTACGTTCGCACAAGCACTCGAACTTCGCACGCCTTTACTCATGTGGTCTCTTTTCCTACCCGGTCATACACGTGTCACTAGTCCACCAATCGTCGTTCTGCGCCATGTTCCTGAGGGTTTCACAGGTATCATCAGGTATCATCAAATCACTCATCAAATGACAGGACAATGAAGGCATATGGACTCAACCGAATCTGGAGACACTGCCTTTCAGTCTGTCTTTCTATCCGTGTCAACTACATCAGTTACATCTTCATAGTACGATACGTCTATCACCCCAAGCCGTTTGACCATTGAAAGCTCTTCCTCCATCGCCATTGTCGTTCTACGTGTATGTGTCTCGACTGTTGTCTCTGCGTTCGAGACTTCCACAGTAATCTCACTGCGCCCACATCCGGTGTTTCCATTTTATTTTTTGATTCATTCTTTTTAGTCCATCTTGTGCTCATGTCGAATTAAAAATGTTGCTATCCTTGATGTCACGTTTGCCACTACTGTGTTCTCTGTTTCTTTCTTACCTTTTCCTTGAATTCCTTCAAGCATTGGGGACATTTTGAACATATAGAAAGGTACGGAAGCTTTGCCGATATGTACATGGTGATTACGGATCACAAATTAATTTTTCCGGTGGCTGTTGCGCCTTGATACATCGACAAAAGTCTTGCGTGTCCTTGACTCGCCTCCTTCTTTCCCCAAAAGCATCCACCCAATTTTCCCCCCTCCATAACGTATGTTACATCGTTTCCATTACATTGGTGCAATCAACTCCCTGGGATCTTACCTTCCAAGCAAAGCATCCGAGTCGGACTCGCATAATCGACGCGCCCGCCCCCCTTCATGTGATCAAACACGAACCCGCGAAACTCACGAATCCCGCGCGGTTCAAAACATGTGCCGCAAGCCACATATATATCAAGCAGCACACGTTTTTTTGGCTTATTGTCTTTGTACTTACATCCCACATCATAGCATTTCAGGAACTACAGAAATTCGATTAATTACTGATATGACGGTTTTCGAATCACTACAGATTTTAGTCCGGCACTCAAAAATTCGCCTACCGACACCCACCAGCATCCTCGTTGCAGGGTCCCGTGTTCTCGCCCTCTTCCCCCGCTCTTGGGTCTTCATGCCTCGTTGTATCTTTCCGTCGAAGAACAATTGGACGGTCGATCATAATGGGCGTTTGTCGCGCTATGCCGTGCAATGAGGCTTAGTGTGGACTCCGCGTAAAATTTGTGTGATTACACCTTTCACCAACCAAACTCAATTCTTTTTGTGTCGCTTGTTTTCTGTTTGTTATGTGGCTGAAGTGGGCACCGACACATGCTTGATCTTTTTCTGGGATTTGACCATTCCCGTCCATCCATGTCAATCTCATGGTACCTTCGTAAATCTGGGTTAGGGAGAGCCAGCCCGAACTTGCTGGTGGACATGACTCATCAAGCTTTTTTTGAGATATATTCCGGGGAATAGTTTACACAGGAGCACGTATGAGATTTGTTGCAAGGATAGTATCGCGCCCTTCCGCTGGACACAGCCGAAAAATGGTCATGTTGTCAGAATCAGATTCTTGCTCCATGACCGCAATTCTGCTGTAGATTAGGATCTGTCGGATTCTATACGCATCGTCCATTTGGAAACGCAGTTTTATACACTCCTTTTAGGCCATGAGAAAGCAGATTATTTCGATACAAGGAATGAACGACCCGATGCCTAGGAATCGCATATCTGAATAAGGCTTCAACGGTGTTACGACAAGAGAAGTTTCTCAAAGATTTTGACGTATGGAAAGCTGATTACTCGTGTCTTCGTAGATACATGAATTGCTTGATGGTGGGATGTATGAGATTCAATCGCGGTGTCTTCGGTAGATTAATGCTCATATATTGTTTCAAATGCTCATAAGTAAGTAAGTTTTCTTTATTATTATTGTCTGCCATCCATAGAAGTAGTTTGAGAACATTTCTGTCATGTAGCATAGTATCAGCTTAACATTGAAGAAAAGGAGCATGATGACGTCAGATGATCCTTGTTCTTTGATCAATCCCCATCACAATTCAAAAACGGTCAAGTTATCTGACACAAGGCGACCGTAACATGGCTCCCTCAGCCTTGATCCTAATTGCCGATGGAACCGAAGAAATGGAATTGTACGTTTTCTCGTAATAGAATTCTCAAAAAATGCGTGATTCACATCGATCAAGCACAATCACCTTTGACACCCTCGTCCGCGCGGGCGTGGAAACGAAATCCGCATTTGTTCCAGAGAACGAGGGGCCTCACGCAGGAAGTCCGCCATTTGCCAAGGGCTCTCGTGGAATCAACATAATGCCAGATCTTTATCTTAATAGCAAAGATTTTGGTCCTGTTCGCTGCTGTCCTTCTATTGAACGGCATCAAACCTTACATCTGAACAATTCAGGATAAATATGACCTTCTGGTGATCCCAGGTGGTGCTAAAGGTGCAGACACCATGTCAAAGAGTCCGACTGTGAAACGGCTGGTCCGCGACTACCTCAATGCAAACAAGGTCGTTGGTATGATCTGCGCAGGTTAGCGTCGGGAAATGGATAACCCTCGATCTATCTTCATACCTCTAAATTAGGAAGCTTGGCGGCACTTACCTCGGGCCTGCCGAGGCAACCTCTGACATCTCATCCAAGCGTCAAAGCCCAGCTTGAAGGTTTGAAACCATATAGCCTTGATTCTGGAAACCACTTTACAATTCTGGACAGGGTTCGATTATTCCGAGGATTCTGTGGTTATTTCTGGGAACCTCATCACAAGGTCAGAATTTTTCGAGATCGTAGGTCGAGAGTATATCATTGATTCCACTTATCACAAGTCGTGGTCCTGGTCAGTCTTTGCCGTTTCCTCCTTTTTTCCCAGTCTTCTTGAATGGGCGTCAGGAACTGCATTTCCTTTTGCATTTACATTGGTGGAACGACTCTGTGGAACGCACAAACGCGCGGAAGTGTTCAAACCTATGGTGTTCCCCGTGGGCACTCCTTTCTAAATCTTGTGATACAATATAAAAAAAGAGCACCATCTTGATGGATTGTGACACATTACAGAGTTCGCTGTATATGGTTTTGCACACTTCTTAAGCACTCCCAAGGTTTCAATCATCACACATGAATTTCTACACGCGTATGGTAACTTTGGCCTAGAACGATCTATGAATTATGACGATATTAGGACAAGTGGTTTCTCCATCGACTTCTGCCTGAGGGAGGAACAGCGATAGACTTTTCGAAACGTAGCGTCAATCTCGCTCTACTCCCGGCTCAAGACACGTTTAGAATTATGTCAATTACTCGTGTTCTTGTGGGAAGGACTGCCTTCCGCGGGAACGATGGAACTCCGTTATGCCAGGATCCCTTGGGAAAAAATATGTTGAATTTGGCCGTTCTAATTGTGCTCTTTCGCCCCCCAATCTGAATTCATGCATAAATATTGTCTTGTAAAGAATGAGTTACGACCGTGAAAATAGTATTGAACAAGGGCCTCTCTTGCTCCCTTTTCGCCGTAGAATGGTTAGTGAATAGGCATTTCTAGTATTCTTCCGATTCGTATAAGCAATAGTCAGGTAACTCCTTTAGCTTTTTTGCGGTTGGGCATTCAAACTTGATGCGGTGACGAACCTATGTGAAATCACCTTTTCACGTCGTAACGGGAGCGTTGATGATTTTGTACTCCGAAATGACGCCAAGTTGTTCACTGAGTCCATGTTTAATTAGGCCTGATTGGACTGTTCGATTAGGCAAAGTAATGAGTATTCATCCAGCATCTTCATCTCATATATGACTTATAGTCAGCTTAAACATGAGCTGCTCCTGCCTCATCGCTCACGTTCGCACAACAAGGAAGGGTTCCGGCACATCGGGGTTTTCGTAGGGCGACAGATGTGGATGCGCAGAGTAACTTCCATTTGGCAGGATCTCTATGCTTCTTGTGACCTTTTAAGAAGAGATGAGGACCAACCCCAGTAAATGATCCGGGATCGAACCTACCTGCCACACTCTCGCATTGCAACCAAATTGCGTAAGTGTTGAACTACAGTGCTGGATGACTGAAAGTGCCTCCTTCACTGATATTACCGGAATGTCGTCTGTATGTGCTTCTATGGGGTGATTGACATGGACCGAACGGAGAGATTTGGCATGGGAAAGACACAGCCCAAGGCTAGACTGCCGGCGTAGAACATTATGAGATTTCGGGGGAGAGAAGAATAAGAAACTTTACCAGTGACTCCGGTTCGACAACAATGAACAGATGTTGCAGAACAGTGCATCGTCGACAGATCTCCTCGATAGCAGTCAGGCTGATAAGCATACGATGTACAGAGAATGTAAAAAGGCGGTGTCCATGAGTCGTCACTAACTGCGACCAGAATTGTTCTGTCCAGGGAGACTCGTAAAATGCGCCAGGGGAGTATATATGAAAGTTCTCAAGTGGCGAAGCAGACAGAAGGGACAGGACGTCGTTCATCCAGGAGTCTAATGGAGATTGAGGAGGTACGGTGAGTGTGATGGTAGCTAACTTTTTGAGAACACCCGCTTTGAGACATAGGCGACTAAATTCGGCCATGTCCTACCTCAAAACTCAGTCATCTTTCCATTAGGGATAGAGTAAAGTACTCACAAAGTGCGGAGAGATACCTTCGATACCAAGGCCAACTAGACCCGTCGTGTTGTGCAAAAGGACGGCCCATACTCCTTTGTGAGTAACCTTGATGCAACCGGTAAGATACAAGTTCTTGAGATTGCACAAGTTGGGTGCAAGCATCTCCAAGACATTATCTGTAATCAATGGCGACGCCTGATCAATACATCAATTGTGGCCTTAGAAAGAAAAAAGTTGAAGTCACTTTGCAAATGATATTAAGGCTTTGCAGAGTCGAACCAGTCACCGAGATCCATGGGCTCAGTATTTGAACAACCAGATTACTTGGCATTATCAATGATAATCGCGACAGTCGGGTAAAATTGCGGAGAAGCATTGGATCGAAGTTTCCCTCACTACGACCGTTTATTTCGAGATCGTCGAGCATTCCAGACACTTGCAAAGCTTCAAGAATGTCAGAAGTGAGAGAGCCATCTCGAGTCCATGTACAAGCCCGCAGATTGATGCAATTCCGCAATCCTTGGAGGACAGTATATACTAAGTTGTCGTCAGCTGTTGCTTTGGGGAAGTCGCGGATCTCTGTGATAACAGAAATGAAGAGAATCATAGCGCAACCGTATCATCAGGACAAACCAAGCCGCCGTATGTGTTTCGCCAAGTGTGAATGACGAGCGAGGGTAGAAAACAGTTGGGTCACCTGCGCTTATGTGAGTCTTATTTTTAGGTTTGGAAAGAGATAGATTTTACCTTGGTCTTTCCTTCTCTCTGCCATGCATATATGGATACTCGTTCGTAAAGCCTTGGGATAGTAAAACCTTGAAATGTCTTATTAACAAGACAATTGGACGCGAGATGGTGGGGTCTGATGATAAAAGATATAATCAGAGGGAGAATGTCCACAGGTAAATCCAAGAAGACGACCATGCAGACAATATAAAAACATTCACTGAGGAGCGCTACGTCAAATCGCTCCGGAGGCGACCGCACTGCAGACTTTAGGTCAAATCAGATTAGGATTCGCAGACTTGGCAAACATCCATAACCAAATCACGGGACTCGTCAACCCTTGGTCTTCATTGACGGTTACTGCACCATCGCTTTTTGACCATTGACCATCACCATCTCCACTATGGCAGACGCAGACGACAGTCATATGTTTGATTCAGACCCGGTAGCACCCGACGAAGGGGAGGAAAACGAACAAGAAGGCGTCCATCACAACGACCACGTCTCTTCCAAGCGGCGATCGCATTATGATGATGACGAGGACGATGAGGAAGAGGATGATGAGGAAGGAGATGAGGAAGAGGAAGAAGAGCTTTTAGGGAAGAAAGCAAAGAAACGAGCCAAGGTACGTAGTTCTAAATTAACCCCACCAATTATACAAACACGTAGATTTAGCACCGACACAAAAAATCTACGTTCCTCGATCTTGAGGCAGAAGTCAGTGATGATGAGGAGGAGGATGAGGATGATGCAGAATATGGACATGGTACGTTTTTCGTGCAAAACTCACTGTTTCGTAGACCTAAAATATCTCTGGTCCTTTAGACGACTTCATTGACACTATCGATGAGGTGGACGATGATGGTACACGGAGACATTATGCTCTACTTGACAAAAAGCGTCAAATTGACGAAGAAGACGACAAAAGTCCCGAACAGATTGCTAAGGATCTTAGGGAACGTCACCGACGGCCTACTGTTCGGTATACTGGGGATATGAATGAAATACCTCAGCGTCTCCTTATGCCTTCTGTCCATGACGCCAATTTATGGCAAGTGCGAGTTCGGGTAAGTGCCAAGCCTCAGTTACGCATATTCAGACACTAAGATTACTGTGGAAAGCCTGGAAGGGAACGTGATATAGTCTTCAGTCTCATGCGAAAGGCACTAGATGTCGAATACACTGCCAAACCGCTTAATATTCTGTCCGCTTTCCAACGGGATTCTTTGCCGGGAATGATATATGTGGAAGCTCGCAGTTCAAAACAAGTCAATGAAGCTTGTAATGGGCTTGTCGGGGTCTTCCCCAGCCGCGGTATTACCCTGGTACCTATTGAGGAGATGGCCAGTCTACTCCAGATCAAAAAACAGGATCTGACTGTCACCCCTGGCAGTTGGGTTCGCATCCGACGTGGCAAATATGCGGGAGATCTTGCACAGGTCATGGATATAACTGAGAACGGCGAGGATGTTGGCCTAAAGTTCATCCCCCGGATTGACTTGACTCCACGTGACGAGGGTGCGTTGGATGCCTCGGGAAAGAAACGGAAGAAGCCAGCGGCAGGTGCAAGTAACCTACGACCCCCGCAACGCTTATTCAACTTCGAAGAAGTCGTCAAGGTCTACGGCCGTAAGAGTGTGTCGAAACGCAACCAAGTCTACGTTTTCCAAAATGACACCTACAAGGATGGCTTTATCGAGAAAGATTTCAAGCTGAGCGGGTTGATCTTAGAAGACGTGAATCCTACTCTGGATGAAATCACGCAATTTTCACGCCGCCAGGATGGGGAGGGAGATTCTTTGGTGGATCTTTCCGTTATTGCAGAAGCCTCAAGAAAAGCTGCCATTTCTGTTCTTCAACCAGGAGATCATGTTGAAGTTTTTGAGGGCGAGCAAGCTGGTGTTCACGGTACTGTCGACGAAATCAACCAGGATGTAGTCATCATTACGGCTATTGGCGTCGATATTGAAGGGCAAAAAGTTGAACTCCCTGCGCGGAGCGTGAGGAAGAGGTTCAAGCCCGGAGACCATGTCAAGGTGATGTCTGGTCAGAACATTGATGAGACAGGTTTGGTGGTTGCCGTGGCCGACAATGTCGTGACATTTTTGTCCGACATGTCGATGCAGGAGGTATGTCTGTACACTTTGGAGTGTACTATCGAGCTATACTCTTTTTCGTGATAGGTTTCTGTGTTCTCCAAAGACCTACGAGAAGCTGCCGAAGTAGGTTCAAGTACCAATGTCGTCGGAAATTATGAGCTTCATGATCTGGTTCAACTTGAGTACGCACTAGGCTTTTTGCATGAAACCCAACTGATTATGCTGTAAAATCCAGCGCTCAAACAGTAGGCGTAATATTCAAGACAGATAGGGATTCTTTCCGTGTGCTCGACCAACATGGACAGATTCGTCTGGTGCAGCCTCATCAGATTTCTATGCGACGAGACTCGATTCGAGCCATTGCTACTGATTCAGAGGGTCACGAACTGCGGATCAATGACAACGTTAAGGAAGTCGACGGCGAGGTCTGTGTTTTGATCATTAGAGAGTTTAGACCGTTCTTTAACTAGACCTTGTACAGGGGCGGAAAGGACGGGTACTACACATTCATCAGTCAGTCTTTGCCTTCCTTCATAATCGGGAAATCATAGAAAATGGCGGCGTCTTCGTTACTCGCGCACGATCACTCGCATCCATCGCCCCCAAGGGTAATCTTCTGCGGCCAGGGACAGATCTATCCAAGATGAATCCTTCTATCAGTGCACCTCTGGGCGGTATGGTCGGTTCTGGCGCCATGGGTCGTGGCCCTCGAGATCGTGATATTGGACTCACAGTTTGTGTGGTGAAGGGCCCACACAAGGGCTATGTAGGCACTGTAAAAGATGTCAATGGGACAATTGCTAGAGTGGAACTGAGGACTGGAAACAAAGTAGTCTCACTGGAGAAGGACAAACTACGGGAGAGGTTGTAAGTGCTTTAATGTTCATTCATCATTTTGACAGCCAATTTTGCGCAGACCAGATGGAGCACTTATGAGACTGACTGGTCGAGGATCTTCTGCGCGTGGCGGTGTGGGCCACAGCGGTGGCGTTATGGGCGACTACGGCCGTGGCGCTATGGGTCCTCCACGTACCCCAAATACGACTTTCACTAACGACTCTGCCACGCCCGCATGGAATTCCTCACGCACCCCCAATCCTTATGCCGCAGAAGGTCGTACGCCAGCATGGAATGCATCTTCTCGTACACCAAATCCTTATGCAGACAGTGGGAAGACACCGGCATGGAACGCATCATCACGAACTCCCAATCCTTATGCTGCGGCAGACGGGGGTAGGACACCAGCATGGAACGCCAGTGCTCGTACACCAAATCCATATGCAAGTGGGGCAGGAAGCAGCAGCAGCCAATCAACATGGGGAGGTGCCACGCCTGGAAGGAACGTTGTACCACCTTCGAGCTCAACATGGGGTGGAGCTACTCCCAAGAAGACAAGCGGAAGCGGATGGGGAACTGCTGCGGATAGTTGGGGAACATCAGCGTCAAGTAATGGTTGGTCAGAATCATGGGTAAGTGTTTTCTCGACAATACTTTTCCTTCCTTCACGACGCTTGCAGAGCGCTCCAACACCCGCAGCAGCAGCGACGCCTTTTAGTGGGCCTACTCCTGGTTATTCCGGGCCTCTGTCTGCACCAACTCCCGGTTTTGGTATGGCGACACCAGCCTTTGGTGTATCTGCGCCGACACCTGCCGCCGGAGGACAAGTTGATGACGAAAATACCCATGACGATAGTGAGCAGTCAATTTTCAGAATTTATCAAAACACTGATCAAGATGATTTCTAGGCAGCACAGTTGGGAAGAACCTTTGGGTCTTCAACACTGTGTTGGCAAACTATCTTCCACGAGCGAAAGTGCAAGTTACCGGCACCAGACTCTCCAACTATCTCAACGGCGACTACGAAGGCCGTCGCGGACGTATCACTGCTGCTTCGCGTGTATCAGAAGCATTTGAGCAGACGGTGATGGTAAGATTTGATTCTGGAGAAGAACGTACCATAAGCTTGGAGTATCTGGAACCGGTCTTGCCGTCACAAATGGAGGAAGAGGCCCTGGTGATTAATGAAAGAGATAAAAGCTTTGGGCAGGTTTTGATTATGCGCGAGAAGCCAGACGCCGACACTGTATCCGTGTCCACAAGACAACAGTCCTTCGCTATCTTCGAGGTACAGAAGAATAACCTAGTCGCGCTTTATCCAGCATACTAGGCGTCGTGGTTGATGAAGATCAACGTTTTGTATTCTAGTCCTTGTTAGTTATGATGTTCGCAACCATTGGGCCCACTCAGATTGCCAGAGAACACTCGCTTCAACAAGTCGCCATACTTAGCTTCTGTTGAAGAGCTCAACCGTTCAACGTTCACAGTTAATTCTATGTGTCGTCTGTGCGACAAATGATGGATCTCTATCGTAATACGGTGCTCTAGCTGCCATTCAATATCATCAGGATCTGTCTCAGGGGCAACTGGCCCACGCGAATATTTTCCTTCCTGGCCTTTCCATTTTGCTACATTTTCCTGTGCTGTAAATGGAAAGAAACTTCTGAGGAAAAGGGGCAATAGTCCAGATGGGATAGATTTCAACTCGAAAGCCATCATCGTGATTTAGAGGCTGCTCGATGCTTCCATTAACTTTATTGTCCATCGAGACAGGATCGAGCACTTACCGATACGTCTTCATCACACAAAGATCGTGCCAATATAGTACTCATGAGTAAATGAAGGTTAGTAGATCATTGTATTTCAGAAGCAATTCTATGAGCAGCTCGAAGGAAATTAATCATGGAATTATTAATTGTTAATGTTGACCTACAGTACGGGTGTCAGTGCCGTTGTTTGTTTAAACATAGACAGATGAGAGATCGTCTCGTCTGATCAAGTCGAGAGAGCACGAGGGACGTAACCCCAGAGGGTCTTGAGGTGAGAAAGGACGTGATAGAAATACCATACCTATGACGAAGTGCTAAATTACGACTGTAATGAACAAACTATTCAAAACGCGAGAGAATTGTACAAGAGGCGAGTTATACGCCAGTGACGGCGACAACAAAGGTTACTGGAAACTTCGCCCTCTCCATGCAAATTGAGGTTCTGAACCCCAAACCAGCGTCTGATGAAAAAAAAGAAGAATCGAACCGTAAGTACTGATCAACGTCCGCGATGAAATATGCCGAGGCACGCTTGATAGATACCAATATACGCAAAGACAATGCGTCACTTGTGACTCGCCAGAGATAAGTTAGGTTTCCTTATCTGATTCCAATCATTTCGATCATGGCAGAATACTCGTCAGACACTTTCAAGCCGTTGCTCAAGCGCCTGGTGGAGACTCCAGAATATTTCAGTGCTGAAGACCTCACCGTTGCACTCAATCATCTTTTTACACCTGGCGTCATTGAACCCACACAGATCGGTGCATTTCTCACCGCCTTACACGTCCATCGTATCGAGCGAAGACCAGACTTTCTAGCCGCTGCTGCATCTGTGCTACGCTCAAGGGCTCTTAAAGCTGCTGTAGAAGCACCTGAAGCGGACTTTGTTGTTGATATAGTTGGGACTGGTGGAGATGGCTACAACTTATTCAACGTTAGTACGACTGCCGCAATTGTCGCTGCAGGTGCGGGAGCGCGTGTAATCAAGGTCTGCTGCTTTGTATCCAACTCATCAAACGTCTGAATGACTTTGTGATTTAAAGCACGGCAGTCGCGCCTCGACATCCACCTCTGGTTCTGCTGATCTTCTCGAGTCACTCGACTGTCTCTTCACTGCTCCAACACCCGGTACACCGATGCCTCTGCCTCGCGTCCCCTTCACCTTTATTCTTGCGCCACATTATCATCCAGCTCTGGCTCAACTCGCGCCCTTCCGCAGGGTCCTCCCCTTCCGTACAATGTTCAACGTCCTAGGGCCCCTAATAAATCCTGCAAGTCCACGGGGCATGGTACTTGGTGTCGCGGAGCGTGAGATTGGGTCGACATTCGCGCGTTCTCTGCGTGAAGGTGGTGTCGAACGTGCTCTTGTCGTATGTGGATTTGAAGGACTCGACGAGATCAGCTGTGCAGGAGAGACGTGGGCTTGGGAGCTACATGAGAACGGCCTGGTAACAGAAACCACATTGTCGCCAGAGATGTTCGGTGTGTCACTGCATCCTTTAAAGGACGTTGTCGGTGGATCACCTGCAGAGAATGCTGAAACATTCAGGAAGCTCTTGGGGTTACGACAAGGCCATATTGTACCCCAGAAGCTGGTTCCCTTCTTAGACTTCGTGCTTATAAACGCCTCAGCCCTACTGGTAGTGGCGGGAATAGCCAAGGATTACAAAGAGGGCACGGCACTGGCGAGGGAAAGTATTCTTTCTGGCAAAGCTTGGGAAGCTCTCGACCAGTTCAGAGCTGCTGGAAAGGCTGCAGCACAGAAAATTTCTGATTAAAAGGTACGAAGGACCTATCATACAACTTGTCTTATACTACTACAATTCATTACAGTTAGAATGACGCCCTAGGAATTAGCAGGTAAAGTCCGGAAAGAATCACAATTTCAGTTCTTGCAGCCTATACCGCTTCTGCTGCAGGTGCCAAGTTCTATGGAAATATCCTTTAGCTGTAGTGCTATGCGTCAAATGGTTAAGGACTTACATGTAACCAAGTTCCCAAGTTCTCCAAATATTGGTAGCCTTCTCTCCTGCAGTCATCTTCAATGTCTGGTATATGTTGTCCCTTGAGTGAAGTAGCTCTTGCTGAACATCTGACACCACTTCAAGTGGTGCCTTGTTTTCAGCAACTGCCCGATTTGAGATATAGTTCGCGGTTTCACCGGCGATGCTTTCCTTGTAGTAACTAGATAGGACAATCAATGCTCCTGATAAACAGTAAAAGCAAGAAAGGACTTACGAAAGGAGATCATTCGTGGCCGAAATCCAGAAGTCCATATCTGCCATGGCCTGGAAGCAAGCCACATAGTTCACTTCTCGGGACTTCGGAAACAGCATCAAGGCGAATGCTACAGCTACCCCTGTGCGGTCACGAAGGAACCACGGGAAGCGTGTCGAAGGGCTTGATAATTTCAGTCTCTCCACCGAAGGTTCAATGCAAGTTCCTGAGACAAAGTCGAATGTGGCGCTGATGATCGAGTTGGCAAAGAATACGGGATAAAAGTCGAACATTGCGTAGAGCACAGTTGCCAAAAGGTCAAGAACGGGGTCGAACTGAGGTAGCTTGCGGAGGAAGCGTTCCTCGAATGCAACATATGCTGTAACGTCCTTCGACGAGACATCGTCAATGTAAATCAGACACCTGTTCAAGCAGTGAGTCGATAGAACTAAGGGAGATATTACGCATCCGTACCAGTTGTACAATGCTATCTGTTTCTTCTCATCGAACGTACAATCATGATATGCGAGCTAAAATTTATAAATTAGAATGAACCATGTTATACATTCTCAAGAGACGGACCTCTATCAGGCTCGCAGCCAGATGCACAATCTTGTCCAAATGGGCGGGAAGCCCATGGACTTGTATTTCATTTCGCATAAACTGTTCGAGTTCCAAGTTGGTTGAACAGGGCGAAGCGTAACATGTTAAAAAGGTGTCATGATCTTTGAGGAAGCATCTGAGAATATTCGCGATACTCTCGTCTTCAGGGGTTATCAGCATTCAGTTACAGGAAGTTGAGAAAAATATACTACGAACTTTGTTTTGAGAAAGTACACATATTGCTACGCATGGTTTGTAAAAGCTGTAATGTGTGAAGATGCAGAATAACGATATGCCTGTAGCAACTTGCTTTATAGCAATCGCAGTGTGTTAAAGTAAAACCTTTTCCGGGGAACTATTTCTTGTTTCACCGGACATGCGTTACAACCTGATGTTCCGGTTTCGAGCATTACGCATGCGCAATTATAGAAGTGCCAATATCTGGCAATAGATCTGCCCTTTGCCGATACCCTCCCTGATCACATAATCTCACAAGCTCCATATATTCACTGTTAAAGTATCCCCCTATGGACCGCTGGATACGTAAACTGTTTTGATATCACAGATCCAGAAAATACTGAACGATCCACGATTGATATAACTCGAGAATCAAAAGATTACCAAGTCAGGACTAGCCTGCTGTGAGCTCGGACCTTGAGCGGCCATGCAAGGAGGTATTTGATCATTATTCTCAGGCTATTGTCGTCGAGTATTACATGAGACGACCGGTGCTATGATAGGTAACTCGTTCACAATAAGCTATTTCCTGGCGCTAATCTGTCGCGGCAAGTATCATACTTCATTCTGCGCTTCTTGATACTTTCTTACCCCCTCACTTCTTCCAAAACTTGCCAAGTTCTTCTAGTAGCCGGTGAAAGTTTTTGCTCGAAACGCTTCGCGCTGAGGGTCTACCGGCCTACAGATAAGACGGTTAAAAGTAGTGTGATCACATCGGAGAATGCTAGTGGACGAGAAAGGTACCAAATTCATTTGATAAAATAAGAAGCACCAGATAATTACGTATAACAAATCTCCGTAAGCGGGAGGACAAAGACTGGGCGCCACACGTTCGCTCTTCGGTCGACTTGTGTGATGATCAGATTAATGTTCTTGATATGTCATCGTGGACCCAGTTATGGTAGATCATGTGTTGTCCAGGAATACTGAGGAAGACAGAGGTTAAGTATTTCATATGTGTTAGAAGCTGAACCTAGATTATACAGACACCGTTAGTGTCAATCCTCAGTCTGTAGTAGAAACGACTAGATTTGTACCTAGATTATACAGACACCGTTAGTGTCAATCTAGCGTACATGTAAGTATAGAGTTCGACCATCTAGTTTAGGCATTACTCACCCTCAGTCTGTAGTAGAAACGACTGAGGGTGTTCGACTGTGTGTATGTAGTATATATATTAATTCTCGTCCATTGTTCAGAGGGGTGGCCACGATGACAAAGAGTATGTGATATGTGTGATAGCGCAATGAATGTGGCATGCTTACGGTGCTTTATCCACCAGATCGCAACAGGAACATCACAAAGAATCCTGTGCTTTTGGTAGTTCATGGGCATTTGCTCCACCTTAGTGACTTTGTCCAATGTCTGTCAGGGGACTTCCATTTTGGGACCTCCAAAATTGTTCCGAGGCAGTCCGGAGATTTCCAGACTTCTATTTCGGGATGTTCTGGAGCTATTTCCATTTTGGGACCTCTGGAGTTGTCTGGGAATAGTCCGGAGATTTCTGGACCTCCTCCGGGGTTAGGGTTTAGGCATGGTCATGCTGTACAGTACATTCCCATGCTTCCACGCCTGCGCCTGATGCGCTGCACTCTGGCAGGGGAGTCCTTAGACTTGTTCTCTTTGGATTCTCCTCTGCCAGGTAATTAGCTACATTTCCTGTTGTATAGTACCATTCTAATACACTTTGGATTCCCCTCTGCCAGTTGTGTGACTTAGCCGCAACCTCCGGAGGTTGCCTTTACAATGTCTGGCAACTTCCCTCCCCTTAATAGTTTCAGGACTAAATGGCAGCTCCCCATGCATTTGCCTACTTATGGTCTTTGGTTGTAGGATTGTCCAATTGGTTAACAGAGGCTGTTAGCAACTCAGGCAAAATTTGAGGTTTCATCCCTTGTGCCACAACTTTTGAACTTCTTGACATACGTTGCTGGTTACTTCTTTTCCATTCTTTGTGTTTTTAGACTGGATTATTTTCACTTACCTTATGTAGTTAGCAACAGCAACCTAGCACCTTATAAATACTATACTATGTGGTAGCACCAGAACAATAGACTCCCACTGCACACACTTCATCTTAGTGAGCTCATTCCTTCCAAGTCACTAAGCCATCTATTCCACTCTTACTCACTTAGTTGCTAAGCAGCTAGCACTTCATATATGCCAGCAGCCTAGTTGCCCCCTCAACGTTACAAGTTAGCACCCCTTATTGCCAATGGTACCACCAGGGACATTACCACCTTCCAGTTGCCAGAAGTCTAGCACCTGCACCTATGGCAGGATTTTAGTTTAGCACCTGATCACTAAGCACTTCCTTTATCCTTCTTAAACTTACCAAAATCTTCAGGCTCACAAGTAGCTGGAACCCTGCCCAGAACTCTCACATTTTTAGTGCATGCCCAATGCTACTCTACACAAGGCACTAGGTGGCAGTTACCTTACACTGTCACAATCCGCCACCACTGCCAGTATGCCACCAACTACCGCCATCCCCAGTCCTGATGCCCTCAAACTCATCTATAAGACTTGAGCCTGGACCACTACCAAGACCAGCTATTCCCAGCAGCCATCAGCACATCAGCGGCCATCAATACCCATCACCACCCATGCATGCCACATCAGCACCAGCCCTGGCAGTTTCCAGCTGCCAATGCCACCATCAGCGCCTGCCCCAGCAATCCCCAGTCACCAATGCCACTATCAGTGCTTGCCTTGGCAATCTCCAGCTGTCAATGCCACCATCAGCACTGACCTTGGTGATCTCTGGCCCATCACTGGCAACCCCCAATGCCCTCCTTTCCCAATTTAGCAACCATCATGACTCATGCATCAACGCATCACCCTGACCCAAACCCTGCACCTCCTCCTTAGTTGACTCCTCATCTCCCTGCACATTCCATGCCTCTGCATGCTTCCAAAGCAAGACCCATGCTTTGTAAGCTTCCTTTACACCACTCAACCAACCCCAATGCTTGCAGCGCCCTTGCACAATTCCTGGGCTCTTGTCAGGAGACTTCCATTTTGGGACCTCCGGAATTGTTCCGGGGCAGTCTGGAGATTTCCGGACTTCCATTTCAGGACATTCTGGAGCTATTTCCATTTTGGGACCTCCGGAGTTGTCCAGGAATAGTCCGGAGATTTCCGGACCTCCTCCGGGGTTAGGGTTTAGGCGCGGTCATGCTGTACAGTACATTCCCACGCCTCCGTGCCTGCGCCTGATGCGCCGCACTCTGGCAGGGGAGTCCTTAGACTTGTTCTCTTTGGATTCCCCTCTGCCAGGTAATTAGCTACATTTCTGTCGT
>JAGGAU010000132.1:0-30836 GCA_017657275.1 Termitomyces sp. T108 | reverse complement strand
CAACATGTTTGACTGATTGCCCCTGAGACTTGTTGATAGTCATAGCAAAACATAGTCAAACTGGAAACTGTCTTCTGCACAATGGAATAGGCAAATCCTCCTCAGAAGCATCAAGATTGATTCTTGGAATCAAGACAGTAGAACCTGCAAACTTGGCATCTCCACTATAGGTGACAATCATTCTTGTCCCATTGCAAAGTCTCTTGGTTGGATCCAGATTTCCTTCATTTGGTTATGTATATAGCTAACTCTAGGCTTAGATCAAGTTATAACCTTACTTTGGGCTCAAGGCTAAAATCTAGCCTAAAGTTAGAACTTTGAATTCAGTGACTCAACATTCAAATTTGGTCACAACTTACTGCATTCAGACATGCCAACTCAAGACTTGAATCCAACTCTAATTTCACTTTGTTCAGTTAAAACCTTGTTTTTGGTGAGATCTAGCCACACATCTAGTCATGACATCAGCTTTACTATAATTCTACAGGCTTAGATTTAGCCAAAATTGTCCTGAAAGGATGTTTTGAGGGTACAGAGACCGATGTTTCGGTGTGAATGAAACTCAGACTCAGCCACCTGTGATGTCAAACTCAGTTTGAAAATCCAGAACTCAGCTGAGGAGCAAACAGCGTCAGATTGAAAGCCAGTTCTAAAAATCAGTGTCCACTGAATCATGTCTGGCTTTCCTCATACCTGCAGACACCTGCACACCTGGCACAAATGGCCTGTCAGGTTCCATTGACTGCAGGGGCTTCTTCCTAAGCGGGACCTTACAATGTGGACTCAGGGTAGCTACAATTACAAAGTCCTATGTCAGTATGAGGTCTAGGGTTGGCTCCAGGACTGGTGTGGGTGCGCTTGGCTTTTTAGGGAGTAAGGGGAGGTAGTTCTGGGCTATGAGAGTGAGTCTGGGATTGTACTGGGGCTCCAGGGTACGGGGCGTTGGTCTGGGATTAGTGGAGTGAGTCTGGGCTTAGTCTGGGAAAGAGCAAGGTGAGACCAGGGCGAGACGAGCTGTAAGAAGAAAGGGAGGTAGAAATGGGAACAAGAATGAGATGAGATCAAACAAGGGAAATGAGTCAAGGATGGAAGAGCAAAGGAAGTGGACTAGGAAGGGAAAAAGACTGGGGAGTAGAGAATAGAAGTTGGCAGGAACAAACAGGAAGACTGAGGCGAGATGCAAGAGTACAAAGTGAAGGAGATTCAGGCAAGTTCAGTTTAGTTTAATATCAACACTACTTGTACATGTGGTCTAGCTACGCTTCAAGTACTTCTGCAGGGTAGACTCCAGAGTGGCAGGCTTAGCCTAGTTCAGTGTTGGGTGTTGGGAGTGATTGCTGGGGTGATTGCCAGGTGATGCAGGTGATGGCGATTGGGCCATAACTGCAGGTGTTGGGCATGATCACCAGAATGATTGCCAGGTGATGGGACTGTTTGCCGGGGGATGCTGAGGTGATCTGTCTGAGGGCGGCCTGTGCTGTGGAAGACTCCAGGTTGATGCGGGGAAGTCCAGGGTCACAGTGATTTCTGGGTGTCAGAGTCGGAGGATGGTGAACCCAGGGTTGGCAGCATTGTGCTGGTGGGTTCAAAGTTGCGGTGGGTGCGGCATTGTGATGGCGGTTGGCGGGGTGGCTGGCATTGTCCTAGAGTGGTAGGGTGAGCTCCCAGAGTGGGTTGTGACATGGCCAAACAATAGCACTTGTGTTCATATTGAAGTTTTTAGCCTTAAATATATATATTCACTGTTCTAAGTATACAAAATGAGCAGATTAACCCTAAAAGGTTCTTGGTCAGTGCTTAGTCAAAATTTGTCAGCCATCAAGTTCACATGGGTTGTCCCATTATATATAAATACCAAGGATCTGCAAAAATCCTTGGGCTACATGCTGAGCCTTGAATTTGATACATCAATTGCTTTTATCAAACTTTTGTTTCAAGACAATTTTGCTTCCCACCACTCTTTTTCTGGGAGGTAAGATATCTACTTCCTCAAAAATGCCTTTGTTCACCAACTGACCATACTTCTTATCAATTGCCTCCTGCCACTTTTCATCTTTGTTGGATCTCAGCACATCCTCAACAAGTGGACCTGATACAGTGACAAAAGCAACATGTGACAATGTGTTTTCATCTTGATCATGTTGATACCTTGCAAGAAGACATTTCAATCATGACAAAAGTCCACGCTTGGGTAGATCCCTCCAATTCCTGGTTTTACAAGGCACAGGGAGCTGGGGAGGTGTAGAAACACAAGATGGAGTGGGTGAAGGAGTTGTAGTTGGATATTGTAATTCTTCCATTGGAGTACCTTCAGTTTCTTTATCTGACTGTCTATTTTCCACTGTCTCAGTTTCAATGTTGGATTCAAAAGTGGGATTAGGAATTAACACTTGGTGTGGTGCATCTAATTCTGGATCAATTGCTGTATTGACGAAATTGTTAATTTCTTCAGGAGTAGAACAAGTAAAATTAGGATTGACACAAGCAATCTTGCTGGGTGTGTTGTCCTCATAGAATTGAACGTCTCCTGAAGCAATGAGACTTCCATTCTTGAGGTCTTTCAATCAATCAATAGCCTTTTATCTTGTCACACTACTACCCAAGTATTCTGACACAAACAGCATAAGTTCTAACTTTTCTTGCCACACTTCTTTAGGCACATGAGCCCATCCCAGAGATCCAAAGATTTGTGGATGGGATAAGTTAGGAATATGACCGCTCCATTTGGTATAAGGAATTTTTCCTTGTAGTGCAGAGGTAGGGGTGATGAAGTGTATATATGTTGCATACATAAAAGCTTCACCCCAATATTATAGGTCCATTTGTGCACCATGCAGCATGCTCCTTATCAGCTCCATTATGACAGCTATAGTTTGTTCAGCAATTCCATTTTGTTGTGGTCAGTATGGATTTGTAGTTTGATGCTTAATGCTGTTTAGTTGACAAAATTTGTTCATTTTTTTATTAACAAACTTCATCACATTGTCGGTTCATATAATTTTGACGAACTTTCCAGAATTATGTTTGAATTGCACCATGATATCATGGACAGTATCAACAACTTCATTTTTGGACTTCAAGAGAGTGGCAACTGGGTATCATTGACTAGCTTCAACTACTAACAGTGCATATTTGTTTCCATCCCATGTTTCCACGCTCATTGGTCCAGTAAGGTCCATGGCCAAGAGTTTGTTTTGTTCATAGTGGATGTGACTGGATTCAAGAAGAGGGAGGTCAATGGACTTTCCTTCTATGCATCCACTATACAATCAATCAAATTCTTGAGGTATCTTTATATTGATGCCTGTAGCAAGTTGCTGATTGACTATGTTGTTGATGGTTTGAGGACTTAGATGCACTAGTCAATGATGCCACAATCACATGGTAGGTTTTTTAGCAATGAAGGCTACTTATTTGTCAATGTTGCCTAAGGTTATTACATCTATCCTGTAAAGTGTGCCATGCTCTCCAATGAGATTTGCATGTAGAAATTCATTATTAATCCAGGATAGGCTTATGCCATGAATTAAACTGCTTATCGTGGCCCCTGCCCTTTGCAAGGATTCCAAACTTATAAGGTTTGCACCAAAAGTAGGAACATGCAGAACATTGTGAAGTTAGACATTATTTTCTCTGGTAGGAACACAAGTCCAAAATGCTATAAGTTCCTTTTCCTGTAACAGATAAGGAATTCAAGCCCCCAATGGAAATGTGTTAATTGTTGATGCCCTGATAATTGATATAATAGGCTTGATCAGTCACTATATAACATGACATGGTGCTATCCAGAAGTAGGCCAGAAGGCATATCATTATAGGTGGCCATGAGCACCTTTCCTACTTCACAAGTGTTATTCTGTGATGCAGCAATAATGATATTAGCATTCCTGGTCTCTCTGGGTTTTTTGGGTTTGGGACATTTTAGTCACCAATGGCCTTTCTTGCCACAATTGTGGCAGATATCATCAGGCTTTGATTCCCTCTTGAGCTTATGCTTCTTTCTGTTGCTCCTTGATTCAACTTTTGGGTATTCCCACTTTAATTAGACTCCTTTTTGAATACTGTCATGACCTGCCACCACTGCTGGTAACCTGCCAACCACCACCGGTGTCCAGCCCCAGCATGTGTACCCTCAACCTCCCTAGGCCAGCTCCACAAACCCCAGGCCCAGACCGGCCATTTCCAGCAGCCATCAGCACATCAATGGCCATCAACACCCATCACCACCCATGTACGCCACATCAGCACCGACCCTGGCAAACCTTGACTTCCCATGCCACTATCAGCACCCACCCCAGCAATCCCTGGCCGCTGATGCCACCATCAGCACTCACACCGGCAAGTCCCTGGCCATTGATGCCACCATCCGTACCAACCCTGGCAATCCCCGACTCATCACCAGCAAGCCCCAATGCCCTCCTTTCTCCAAATTAGGCAACCATCACAGCTTGTGCATCATCCTGGCCCAAATCCCATGCTCTGCACCTCCTCTTCAGTCTACCTCCCCGCATCGTTCATGCCTCCCATGCTCCCAAAGCAAGACCTTCCTTTGTGAGCTTCCTTTACACCACCCAACTAACTCCAGCACCCACAGCATCCTTGCACGGTCCCCAGGCCTCAGCTAGAGCTCCAGTACATCTGTACTGCTCCTTGCACAACCCCTGGGCTCCAGCAAGAAGCTCTGCACTACGACTCACTATAGAGCCTTGGCCTGAGCCCCGGAGCACGCCTGCTCCCTTGTATATAAGTTGTAATGTAGCATCTGGTACAGTAGTATTGATATTACCTATACTTCCTGGTCTTTATCCAGTCTTGTATTATTTCCATTGATCTCATTTATCTTGTCTCTATCTGCCCATCATCTTGTACTTGACTCATTTATCTCATTTCCCTACTACTCGTCTCATCTTGTCTCAATCTAATTGCTTTCCTCTCCAGCCTCAGTCTCTAAGTTTCCTTCTCTGTCTCTTCTCTCTTTCTTCTCCTCTTTTTCTCCTTGTCTCTTTGTCTCTATCTTTTTCAAGCCTCCAACTCTTGCAATCATCCCCCACCTTTCCCCCTTCATGCCCTAGCCCCGGGACTTAACAAGTTCTGCATCTGAACCCCGGCTCACCTACACTCACTTTTCCAGGACTGATTTCCAGCCCCAGAGCTCATTCCCGGCCCCCAGAGTCCCCTCAATAGCCCTTTGGACTAGTCTTCGCCCCTCCATACTCGCTCTTGCTCCATCAATCCTGGTCTGTATGCCATGCCTGCCACTCCAGTTGTGTGTACAGACTTCATGCGCGCCAAGTAAGGATTTGCCCAGTGGTCTGAGCCCCTGTGGTCAGCAGAACCTGACAGATACAAGGGCAAGAGACTTTCAAGCAGCATTGTCTTCCAAGGTTATTCTGTTGTATACTGACAATAATTCCATAGAGGCATTTTCAAGGGTCAAGGAGGAGCTTTGGAACAGCATATTTTGTTTCACAACCTCTCAAGTGGGCATGCAAGGCAGGGATAATAATATTGCATTAAGAATTGTATAGTCATTGACCTTGTGGCTGGATAATCATCAGTGGATATTCATATAAAATCTGAGATATTTGGTTCAAAGTGGATTTCCATCCCATATCTTTGCATACAATTGTTAATAATGTACATTGATTCCACTCCGTTGTATCAGGTTCCATTGACTGTGGGGGCTTCTTTCCTAAGTGAGACCTTACAGGGGGGACTCAGGGTGGCTATGGGTCCAAAGTCCTATGTGAAGACAAGGCCTAGAGTTAAGTCCAGGGGCTTGTGCAGGTGGTTTTAACTCAGGAGTTGAGAAAGAAGTAGTCCCAGGTGGCTAGGACAAGTCCAGAGCTGTGCAAGGTGCTCTGGAATATGGGGTGTTAGTCTGGGGCTAGTGGAATAAGTCTGGGCTTGGTCTGGGGAAGGGCAAGGTGAGATGGGGTCAAGACAAGCTTGAGGAAGAAAAAGAGAAGAGAAAGGAAATGAGAATGAGTTAAAGAGATCAATGAGAAAGGGGCAGAAAGAAACAAGTTGAAGAAGAAAGAGACTTAGGAGAAATGACAAGAGTTATGGAAATAGACAAGAGAACTTGAGACAAGATATGGACAAGTATGAGGTGAAGGGATTTAGACAATTGGGTGCAATATCAAGACTACTGTACATGTTGACTACCTATGCCTTAAGTATTTTATGAGGTGGGTTTTGGGATGGAAGTTGGCAGTGTCTAGCGTCGGGCGTCAGGCATGATTGCTGGAGTAATTACTGGGTGATGCAGTGATGGCAGGTTGGGCCATGGCTGCAGGTGTTGGGAGTGATTGCCAGGTGACACCAGAGTGAGGTGCCTGATGGCAGGGCATGCCATGGTACAATTTGGGTTGATGCAGGGAAGTCAGGGTCACAGTGATTGCTGGGTGTCAGGGTTGATGGGTGTCATAGTGGTTGGCATGGCATCATGGTGGCAGTTGGCAGGGCAGCTGGGGGTTGGTGGTGTTGTCCCAGCATAGTAGAGTATGCTTTGGAGGCAGGTTGTGACATGTTGGTCAATGAAATTCCTGCATAAGTGATCCCAGATCTCTTTGGAGCTGTCAAAGTCAACTATTGCTTTGCATTGGGTATATTTGATGGCATTTCAAAGTATCCCAGTAGCTGAGTCATCCTTATCTAGCCAATGTTTGTATTTATCATGAGCAGATTTCCAGATTGAAAATTCCTTAGACTGTAAGACCTTCATCAGGTCTTGTCTCTCCTTGGGAACTGACTTTGATGGTTCATTCTCTTTCAGGCACATAGTTGTCATAAGGTCTTGGAGGTTTTGTTGGGCAAGACTCTCAGCCAGATACAACACCCCAAAGTGCCTTTGACTGTAAGGCCGCTTTCATGTTATCTGCCCACACATGATAATTGATGCCGTTAAACTTCGGGAACTGTAGAGTTTCAAAAGTGTTTTCATTCATTGCCTCGGGGCACATAACCTGACACAACATTGTAATATATTCACAGTGAATTAACAAAGTATAAGTTCAATCTGGAGTACAAGATCAAAAGATGTTTTATTAAGATGTAGGTAAACACTCTACCTGGAAAATGAGATCAAAAGATGATCTGTCTCCAGGAACAGTTGAATATTTGAACTATATTGCAAGTAAGACAATATGTATTGAGGGGAGTCATGGAGCCAATTTGATAAAACGATGTCACGAAGTGCCTCTGCGTCTGAGACTTTTGGAAGATCGAAGAACATAATGGAGAAATGATCGTAAGCGTATTGCATACATTACTTAGTGTCAATTCATTGATCATGATATTTACAGGGAGATCATGCCGCGTGACTACGGAGACACATGTACGCCCGTGATCGGTTCGCGACTGCGGTGCCTTTTCTCGCCATCAGTCATCCAGTTTCGTTGACTTTTGTTCAGTGCCGGTTGATGGGAACGAAATTAATGTATCTATGACAATGAGACGGAACCGTGTAGCTGCGTTGCATCAGTCCTCAGCTTCTTGTCCATCAAAGCCGTACTGATGTTGAGCAGCAGCGTGTGGTGGCGCGTGTTATCTCATGCGCTTGGATGCGGTCCATACCTGTCCCTGGAGAATAGTTACTTGATACAACGGCTTCGGTAGGTAGAAGTCATGAATCGGGGCCGGATGATATGGTGAGGCATAAATCTAGTTGACATGTTCGGCGAAGACTCGCTAAGACAAAGCGGTCATTAATCGAGCTGTACAAGCAGCTCCCAGCGAAATCACGAAAATCACGATCGACGTGTCACCAAGACTATCGCTGTCGGGACTCGGCGGAGTGAGATCACGAACTCAGAACGGTGTTCTCCAGAGACCTTTGATGCACGGTCGTTGACACCTTCGATGGATGGGCCTGTCAAGCCCGCGGTCCCGCTTTCTGCCAGACGCTCTTACAGCACGCGCCCTGTCTCCATGCACGGCCTTTCTTTTGCACAGAACAACCGCTGTAACTCGCTGAACATGGTCGCTTGTCGCGCGCGTGACGACTTGAGCGCACGAAACCAAATTTCCTTCTGACGCATGACGTATCCGCATCAATGACATCGAATGCGAAGCACGTCCTTATTTGGCAATGGATTTACCCAATCTTGGCGAATCGCGATGCGGCGACTGAGGGGAAAAAAAAGAAGTGCCATTTTAGATTTGTAATATCGACGAAGAAGGAAGAGCGAGGAAGATGATGAAATTATTCTTTGCTCGCGTATAAATACAATTTTTGGCTGGCAGACCTCCTTGACCTCAACCACAACCTCGTCGTTGGCTTTTGCACTTTGCTCGTCGTCACGCTCGTTGACTAGACCCTTCTGCTCGTCGTCTCCTTTGGTTTACCATGAACAACGACTTTGCTGCTCTCTACGAACCAACTTCTGTACACAGGCAGCCTGCGACTCTTGCAGCGAGCATCTGGGCACCCCAGCCACAGCCCTCTGAGACGACCTGGCCCAAAACTCTGGATTCCTTCTCGCGCGTAGCAGAGCAGCGCGAGCTCGTGAGTACTAATACCATGTATGAGGCCAATTCTGCGCCTGTGCGGCGCGAGGATGTTTTTGGGCCCGTTCCTACACAGGTCAAAGTTCCTAGAGATCCTACCAGCATTGGCGCCGTTGGTGACGGGCGCAAAAAAAGCCCACCCGAGTTTCACGATGACACGGTTCGTCTTGCGTCATCCACCGCATATATGCACTTAACTTTGTTCAAACTAGCATGTCGAGCAGCTCTTGCGGACTCTCAACTTGAACTCGCCCATTCCCTCTAAAAAGCCTCCCTTGAGCCTCAATCTCGACGCCTCTCCCAGCTCACCCGACTTTTCTCCAGCCTCGGTAACATCATCTCTTATGACTCCGACCGACCTCTCACCCTCCCAGCGCTCGTTCGATGTCAATGCCAAGTCAGCCGTGTATGATCTAGGACCGCCTGCGTTCCTCCATCAGCCGTCTCTGCTATTCGAGCATCCTTCGCCAGCGGGACGCACACAGGCGCTCGAGAGCTACATCCCGCAACCCCATATGAACCCGTTTAATGCTTCGGGGGTCGCGCAGGGTCCGATGTACCACTCGCTTCAGCCGGCGCCCGCGGGGTACGCCGCGGCCCAGCCTCAGCATGGACCCGGTGGCTTACCCTTCTTCGAGCCGTTCGCCGAGACGAGTGCGGCTCCTGCCCCGTCTGGATTGTATAGTGGCTCACAGCCCCAGCCTCAAGCGCCAATTCACGTCCAGGGACAGGGACAGACGAGTCCTTCATCGCAGCCACCAGCACAGTCCCAGTCGATGCCTCAACTCCCCACTACTCAGACGCAGACTCAGCCTCAGAGTTCACTTGCTCATCCCCCTGGGTTGCTTCCCCGCGGCCTTTTCAACCCCAACCCTCCTACTGCTCCGCGCCACGTTAGCGGTACGCGCTTGCCGATGGACTGGCGGCTCCACCCACAGACGCAAGGTGGTGAGTGGGGGCTTGGGGGAAGTGCGGCTGCCGGTGGTAGAGAAGGCAAGTTCGATATATATGGACTTGGCCAGGGAACGGTGACGGGCGTCCACCACGGTGCGGAGGACGTGCTCTCGCTGGGTGCCTTGAAGAATTTCGGGTATCCGCCCCAGCACTCGTTGGGAGGTGGCGGGCAAGGTGGACATGGCCATGGCCATGGCCATCATGCTTCTCTGGGATCGCAACATGCGCATGAGGTTCATATCTTTCTCTTTTTCCTTGTTGAAATCTGACCATATCATGTAATGCAGCCGATCAACTTCCTTTCCCTCTTGCACCCGTCTTCTTCCCCACCGTACCCCATCTTCGTTGAACGCATCATCAAGTCTTCAGATCAGCAGGCTAGTATTTTTTTGCAGCAAAAACTGAAGGTTGCAGACGCAGAGGAGAGAGCAAAGATTGTGGATGCGATCTGTGCGAGGGGATTTGAGATGATGGCGCATCGGTGGGTTGTGCCTCTTATGTTTACTTGATAAGATATTGATTTCTGATGCAGATTTGGGAATTGGGCCGTGCAAAGATGTTTGGAGGCGGCGTCGGCGCCGGAGGAGAGGAGGAAGTTGGTCAGTTGTATGCGGTGGGTCTTTCGTTCTGCTGTTTTCCACAAGGAACTTGCTTCATCCGTGATTACTCTTACGTGTTTTCTTCTGCTCGCCCCTCCTTTTTTTCATGTCTTTCTCGTGCTTCCTTTCCTTGATTTAGAATGTGTGTACTGATCCAAATTTCATACAGGGGTCGTGTTGTAGAGCTCGCAACCAATTGCTATGGGTGTCATGTTCTGCAGAAGGCGCTCGACTGTGAAGAGGATATAAGGCTGCTCATCGTTTCGGAATTGCTTCTTGGAGACCCGGCACAGACGCTCGTCAATAAACATGCGTCGCATGTCTGGAGCAAGGTAATGCTGTTTATCTTATATGCGACCATACTTATGTCTATTATAGATCATGGAACTTTCATGGACGCCACCTGCACCGCCCATCTTTGCCTAGTGAGTCCCTTCAGTGTTGTGTTGCATACATGCGCATATATCGGGACTGACTTTGACTTCAAGTGTCAACAAATCTCTCAAAGGCAAGTGGGCTTCACTTGCCTGTCATGAGACAGGTTCGTTAGTGGTGCAGGTACGTCTGTCGTCTGTAATCTCGAGTCGTCCCTTAATATCTTCTGCCCTTAAGCACGCCTTCGAAAACCTGGAGCCGGAGGCCAAAGATGGTATTGTTGACGAACTCATCAACAACGGCCCGATTGTCTTTGCTGAAGTCGCAAAGAACCAGTGGGGTTCATATTGTATCCAACACAGTACGTTTTGCTTTCTGGCTGTTTAATAACAGATGATTGCATTTCTTATCAGTCCTCGAGCACGGGTCAGACAAACACCGTGCCCAGACACTTCAACATCTTCTCGATGGCCTCCTCGACTTCTCCACGAGCGAACAGGGTGCCAAGAGTGTCACTAAGGCGCTAAAGGAAGGTGGTAAGCCGACTCTCGACCGTATCGTCGAGCGTATGTGCGAGGCTGCTAACGGGTTAGTCTCCTTCATGCACATCTGTAGTGTCTGATACGAAAACTTGACTGCAGGTCTCGGCGAGCGATGATTGTCGACCTCGCGTTGAGCGTGACCGGGAGCCAGCTGATCGCAAGTGTGTTGCCCACGGTACGCTCGTCGTCCAAGCCCCGTCTTCCTTGTGCGTTGGGCGCTGATGTGCCTATTATGGCTGTGCCTAAAGGCGGACAAGGACCAGCGGGCGCTGTTGTACGACTGCATTCGGGGC
This sequence comes from Termitomyces sp. T108, assembly GCA_017657275.1. Lineage (NCBI taxonomy): Eukaryota > Fungi > Basidiomycota > Agaricomycetes > Agaricales > Lyophyllaceae > Termitomyces > Termitomyces sp. T108. The sequence goes on along the minus strand of JAGGAU010000132.1, from coordinate 19,563 downwards.
CATATCGTTACGCTCCGTGGGTGCAAGACCGGATCAAAGGTTATTTGGCTGTTGTGAGTTTTCGACTTGTGCTGGTTAGATGATGATGCTAATGGTTTGTTGTAGTGATAGAATGGTTCGTCTTTGTTTGCGTGTGTCGGGTTTATACTGAGAGGTGTGGGATAGCGTGCATACTATGGATATTAGATTTGTCCTCATTCTTGGTTCGTCCTTCTCTTCAGTTCGTACTATGTATGAGCTCTGATATCGTTAACTCCAGTCCTCTGCATCTCAATCTCAAATCAAGTCCGGACACCATCTCATCAAGAAATATCGAAACGACAAAAAGCGATTCAAGTCACCTTTGCTATCACCTCGCTATCGATGCATCGATCTCCAGATTTTTTTCTTCATTATATCATCGTTTCTTCGACACCAGCAATAGCCAAATGTTCGATATCCGTTCAAATCCATCTTAACGTCGGAGCTCGACTTCTCTTGTCTTTTTTTCATCAATCATTCGCTGATATTATAATGCAAAGCTCTCTTGCTATTGTCAAGATACATAACATAACAATTCTCGGAACAACATGCATCATCATATACTCGCATTCGTCATATCATCGTAACCGGTTCAAGGTCTCAACTCTGCATATGTCTTGTCTCGTTCTCGTCGATTATCTTCCCCAGACTTCAAAGATGCCCTAGTGCATTTCATTGGTTAAAACGACCAAATCCGCACGTTTTTTTGTCTGTTTTGCATCGCATGTTCCTTACGTATACCGATCTCTGATTATTGCATCCGCTCTCGCTTGTGGCTTCTCTTGAATCCCTTGTTCAACGTCTGTCGCATTTGTTTCGCATGTTTGGACTCATCGTTCTCATGTTCAGTATTTCTGTTATTTCTATTCGTTATCGTGCTTTCGTCCGCTGTCATCAATTCATTGATTCATCCATACCATTGTTCATTACCACCGCATTTGTTATCATATCATGTTCCAACATCCCCTTTCGTATATTCCCGGTTCATAACAGTCAATCTTTCTCTCTTGCTTCCTGTTGTGTTGAACTTATTACAATTCATAAATCATACATATGTATATAGGTAAATAGCAATACGAAAGACTTATACAATCGGACCTGTATCGTTTCATCAGCAATCTACCCTTTTGTCGAATCCAGCTAGACACACGAAACTTGAGGTGAATTTCATGTAAGGTCGAAATTTCCAAGTTTGTTTATATCTTACGTGTCTTTGTATCTCAGAGTTCGAGGTTACTGAAGGAATAGACGTAGACTCTATTCATACCTCGGGAAGTCAAGCGCATGTCATAAAGGGTCGGCGATCTTTTGTTGATTGTATGTAGGATAGTAGTGCTCCTAAACCCCGGAGTAAAATCACCTCCTGGATAGTTCATTGAACCGTCCGGGATTCATACCACTCCTGGCTTCACTTTCTTCACTTTGAGCAGTACAAGTAAATCCAGAATTTACTTTCAGGCTGTAAGGACTGTCAATGATCTCGCGTGCAATCGATTCGAATTCATCAATTCTACTTTACAGAGAGAGCGTATCCTGTACCCTCAATCACCTCCTTAGAACTTGAAAATAAGTTCGGTGGACATTCATAATTCGGGAGATACTCGTACTGTAAAAGTGAAGAAAGTGAAGCCAGGAGTGACGAAGACGTCATGAGTCACGACTCCAACACCGCGGAACAAAGTTTGACTCCGCCTTCCCTGACTTTTCTTCATTCTCTTTCTGTCTTTTTACTTTGATGTTCTCTTGGTTTTTCACAAACACCTTTCTTTACCCTACCTAGTTTTTAACATCTCGCGTCTGAAACCTCTCTCGGATCGTGAAGGCTAAAACTTTATCGCAAGAGATGAATTGGGAGCATTACACCAATGACTCATCATGATGATCTTTGCACGGGACCAGAGACGTGTAGATGTCACTGTCTATCTAACGAGTTTGTCGTTTGTCGGCAATCATATCGGTGAGTGATCTCTATGTTCGTGACATTTTTGAACCTGGGTCTAGTGATCATTCGTTCCGGCGCAGGAAAATTAAACTATCCTACTGTAAGTGATGCTGTTACAGGGACCACTGCCACATATGATCAAAGCAATAGTCATTTAATCGGGGCATAGTACAAATTTTGAAAATATGTATTCGCATAGGTAAGCTCCAAAAGAATATCATGGAATTACTGAGATGAGATTTAATCTTCCGGCTATCGAGTCAGACTAGTTAGTCTAGGCGCCTACCCAAACAAAAAGTACCTTCCCATCCTGGCATACTTGGATCTGTTCCTCCCCATCGCCAGTTGCCTACAATTGTATCGCCGCCGACGAGATACCCATAGAAGATTGTGGAGCCAAGACCGTAGGCGTGGTCGGAATCGTGCTTTGGGACGCGAACGAGGTTGATCATACCATCCCATCTGCGTACACGGCCGTAAAAGAAATAGTCTTCAAAGGCAGCCGCGTGTTCCGCGTCAGGCTATAGAATGGTGCGATTCATCCAGCTGATCAAACGAATGAATCTTGAACTTACCTCGCCTACAATTATTATGTCTCGGATTCCGTCACATGGTCCTCTTCCTCGGCGTTCCCAATCATGTACCCTCGGTAGCGGTGGATTCTCAGCTTCATCAAGGAATGAAATAACATCGTCGAGGTCCCATGGTTGAAGGATGTCACTTTCTAATGCGGCTTCGACGTCCTCTGAGCTAGCGTTACTCAACGCAATACGAAGGAGGCGCCGATATTCCCTTCTATCGGCACATTTGGTGCAAGTTGTCTCGTCATGCTCGTACTGGACCTGTGCATCGTCTCTGCCTCTTCTCGCGACTTGTCGTTCACCGACGACAAGTTCTGCAGTTGAGAATGCATCGTTGCCCAATCGCTGTGATCCATTGCCTTGCCAGCAATGATAGATTTCTGCCTCGTTTCCTACGCGTACGAGGACCCTACCTTCATCATAAGGAAGCAAGGCGGGCGGTCGGTCTCCTCGGAACCACCCATTCATCATCCCTTCGTGCTCCTGCGCATGATCAAAGAGAGGAACATTTGAGGCTCTGCTTGCAATACCAGGTAAAAGCCGTCTTAGAATGTCCTGAAATACTCTAGATTCGCCTTCGACACCATGTAGTTCACGAAGGCGGACAAACAATGGTCTTCGGTCGGCGAGGAGGCCCCTTTCTGTTAGGCTACCATCCGAAGGATAACGAGCGTGCTGTAGGAGTATCTTCAGGTTGTCAAAGCCGGGGATCTAAAGAAGTAGGATGTAAGTAAGCCTCTGAATGAATGGCTGAAATAGCATTTGTGGTAAAGTAGGAATGCGGTTAATGATGTGCTCACTAATTGAGAGCCTTGCCACAATCCATCGATTGACCCAGGCTCGTACATTATCCCATATGGTACACGCGGGACAAACCTGTCGATATCTCCACAGAACCTCACTCTGTTCCAGTCGGTGTCCCAGTTGCGACTCTTGCTAATACCTTCATCGGTGACTTTTGCATGTGGAGACTTGTTCAACCAGTTCTCGACCGGTGGCGGCGGATGAGAATTAGGCTCTATCACATCTGGGCGTTGAGGGAATGGACCTCCATCCTCGCTTTCCTGGGTCCATTCTCTGCCACCCCACCCATCTACCATTTTCCGCGCACCTGATCTCGTGCGTAGTCCTGATCCGAGTGGAAGGTGTACTCCCCAACCCCAGTTGAATTCCTCAATGTTTTCGCGGGTAGGACCATTGACAAAGATGCCACTGGCATGACGATCTGCACGAGTGCGATGAAAATGTGGTGCAATTGGCATTGGCGTGACTTCAGAGCGAGCCAAGAAAAGTAATTTAGCGGCAGTTGCAGCAGGGGGGAAAGCCAATATACAACGAGCGTCGTAATAGACCTCATTGATGGCGTTTTGATGATAAACAGGATACTCCCCATGAGCAGTGATAAAGACGTCAGAATCCTGAGACGGGGGCAAAAGGAAATGATTCGGTGGGGCAAAAGTCGCAGCGTAACGAGCTGGGAGATAAACGAAAGGAAGGAGGAGTTGCTGTATTTGTGCACGTTCTGCCGGGGTTTCCTTAAGCAAGCTCTCTAAGGAGACTTCAAGTCAAAGGCTGTTGGCGTGTACGACGCGAGACGACGCACCCTCAGACGTCAAGAACCACATCACCCATAGCGCATGTGCGGTATTTCTACCATCTACGGGCCATCCGTCATTGTATTGAGAACCCTCATACAGTCTGTGCGCCACGAAGTTTCTAATGAAGATGTCGGCTCGTGCCCAGAGCAATAACTGAACCGCATTCCTTCCATCATCGTCCAGCATCATGACAAAAGCAACATGAAGTGCCTCATCCAAACCTAAATCGACATCTTTGAACTCTCGTTCATCGACATATATGTCTCCGTTGCGAAAAAGGCGCATGGCTGCCAGCACGCGGCGTAACTGAAGGATACATTGCATAGGAGTTGGATCGAACGCGCGTCGCATCACGGCGGAAACATCGAATTTATATCGGTAGACCATGCCATAAAGCCAAGGGTTGTTGTCAGACAATAACGCATCGTAAACGCTGCGACAGGTTTGCATTAATGGGATTATAATAGATGGTGGCCCCAGTGGTTCCAAACAGCTCAACTCAAAAACAATCCTGTTGAAAATCTCAAGAGGAACTGAAGTGAGGAAACATTCATCTTTGCATTGAGGGATCATTTCTAGCGAGGGGATGGGAAAGATGAAAGACCGGAAGGTGTATGACGAGCTATCCATAAGTGTTATTTCTGACGGAAGAATCCGCAATGGTTACCAGTCAGGGTCCGATCAAGGTCAGAATTATGATCGAGATTCAGGCATACCTTGATCGCCGTGTATGATCGATGTCTTGATGTATGGAATTACCTTCGACTTGTCACCCTTGACAATGAGGACGGCAGATACCAATCAATACAGTCGGTCTGGAGACAAGTCTGAACCGCTATTCATGGGCGACACGTCCGGCACAGCCCGTACTGTCTGGCTCAACAGACGTTTTGCACTACCATAACCATTTGACACTGTATGATATCGGATATTCGTGCGTTCTGTACATGAGGTATACCCACGCATTCACAATGGTGAGAAGTAATGGCTCGATAGAGGTAATTACCAGTTCATTCTACTCGTTCGAGACGTGAATGGCTCTCAACAGTAGAGCCCATGTGTCTTCCTTGACGTCGTTCTACTAAAGACTGAGAAGACACGGCCATATCGACAGCAAGTCTAATACATCTCCACCGATTATTGAGACCAGGGGTATGGTTCCAAATTGGCCACTGTCAGATGTTCTACGTGAAAGAATCGATATCATAGTCACCACTTGTTGAAGGCTGTATACGTGTACTCTCTCGCTTGAATTTGAAGTGGCAACAGTCATGTCATTCTCAGAGATTTCTGAGTCTCTCATTATGTTTATTTTCAATCGGTGGACAATTTCTCTGCAGGCTTGCGGGCGATTATCTATCAATTCAATTTACATTCTCAATATTTAGTCAAGTTCACAAACAAACGGCCATATTCCTCGTTACTCTTTGCTAGTGGTTCCCCGATACAACACACAGAAGACTTGATGACACCAACACTGAATTTACAAGCAGGCATGTGCTTGCACAGTGTGTATGCTGGATTCAGAGGGCGCTCGAAATTGTATCACGTCAAATAAAGGATGAGCTGCAGCCTGGCCAAGTGCTTTACTAGTCTCAATATTGGTTGTATTGCTATACCTTAACCAGGACTGAGTACCGGATCAGGCAATGTTCTATCAGACCCTTCAAGTATGTACTTATCGCCAAAACATGACCATGTGCTTTCCGATGACACTGATCATGACAACAGTATCTACAGTCAACGCCATTGAATAATTATCGACGTCAATCAACGGTGTTACGAACGCAAAAAATATGATTTACCTGCCTGTTAATGTTCCAAACATAGGAAATTGGAAACAGTCAACAAGGCTAAAAGATTGAGCAGCCAGGGTCTGTGACTCTGGAATACGAGAGATAGATCTTCCTTGCCGGCACGCCTGTTCGGCACTCTTCGTAGTGTGTCTGGTTGCGGCATCAGCCGTTGGCCGTGGTCGGAAATAGACAAAATTTGTCATCTTGATTCGTCCATATAAATGATCTGCAAAAACATACCACGTACTCTTAGAAAAAAGATTTGTCACTGCTTTTTGCAGAGGAACACTAGATCACCAGCTTCAGAATGGTCCGGTCCGGACATTAGCAATTACAACGGCACGTCCAAAGACTTTGTGAATAACATTGAACTTGCCGAGAAAATATTCAAGATCAATAAGCAGGATAGTAAGTACTGCTCAGGCTTCATACCGAAAAATAGAGTTCATGCATAGCACATCTCCGACCTTTCGGACTCTATCAGATAGATCTTCATGGGAATGACAGCTAGCCATATGAGTTAAATAGTCTTGTATCAAAGAAAATAGAGAAAATACAACAACCTCGATATCGAGGAGATTAGGCGAATACTGAGAAATTAACATCCCGTCATTTGGACAGCACTTGAGAATTGAACTACTTTATGGTGACGTATCCCCGTGGATAGAAGATACGGCAAAAGGCGACAGACCACAAGGAAGCCGTCATATAGATGGTGAGATGATGTTTTGGGTACCTAAAGGCGAGAAATTTGACGTAAATGTGTTTCGTGCTTCGATCGCATATTGAATAAGGTAGTCCTCGTTGAAAATACTATGCTGGACCATTTCCCCATAATCCAACAGCCCAATTTGGACTTACGAGAATCAAAGTCAATAGCATGCATGCGCCAATCCTGTAGTAGGGTATTTTCATGAACACCGCAATGTGAGGTTGTTGAAAGAAGGGGTGAGACACGTGGTCAGACTTTTCCTGCCTCGTGCTCCAATAGTTTTACGGCTGTTCGGAGCGAAAACTTAGGACATTCTTGCCTTCTTTGCTCACATCTTACTCTGAAGACATTTACAGGCTTGTTCAGGATGCTTTCGGAGATAAACTTGGTGGTAATTCAACTCGTTTCCGGCAAGAAGGGCGTTGTCACAGTGATGATACATGATGATAATGAACATCATCAAAAACCGGTAAGCGCAATCTGTTCTGTTGTGTCCCATCTTATTCAACACGTACATGCGATACAAACATGCATCGCTGGTTGGCACAAGGTGAACGAATAGGCCATGAAAGCAGTACACGTGAACCTTGTTGATTTGGTCGACCTCCCTCGGACCGGAGAGCCAGTCCTGCTCTTCGATACGGAGGCTAAACTAAGCGAGTATACCAAAGAAAGCGGAAAATTCTTCCCGAAGGAGAGTGTTGATGCGGGTGGTGTACTAAAACACTTGCGACACCATATCTTAAATCCAAGTACTGGACTCGGAACTCGGGGCAGTACAAGGCGGAGGCGTCACCGACTCTGATGCAATAGAGAAGATTTCTATAACAAGAGCTCCAGTATGTCTTTTCCCATTGCTCTAAGTTTCCAGCCACATGAGTCAATAGTTCTGCATTATGACCGGTATTGTAGCTGTATCAATTGGATTTTAAAAACTTTTTACCCTCATTGTTAATAAGGTGTCCGCATTATTACTGCACTTGGTCAAGCTTCAATCAAATTTTTCCATTGAGAGACACAGTTACTCTTGTAATTAACCTGTTGTCCTGCAGTCACATGATATCTTTGTAATTTATACGATGTCAAAAGTATGTGTTGCTATCTCAAACCCTCTTCTGCTTCTTACCATGTGATTTTCTTCTATTCTTCGCAAAACTGAATCATATGTCCTCCATGCAGTCAGCAGGCCCTCCGGAGTCGGCACCCTCTGATTTCTCAGCATTTTCCCTTGTTTTCTGTCCTTTTTTTCAAATTTGTACGCATTATATGCTGACTTGTAATAGAACTTGAACTGGACAAAAACATGGAGAATACGTTGACTCCCTTTGCAATGCAAATTTGGAGATTTCCACTCTATCCTCACATCTGCTGAAGGGGTGCTGGAGCAGTTCATCAAGCTGATAGTATGGTAAGAGCCTGAAATGGAAGTGACCTGATGCCGACTAAGGAGGCCCTAGTAAGACACAGTACCTCTCCGGTCTTCTCTAAAAATAGCACCCAATCTGTCTGGTTCTTTAAAGTTCAGCAATCCTCCTGTATATCCTGAAACGGCTTGGCCTTCATGGCATAGCCCATCGTTGATGTTACTCTTATGTCAGGGCTTCTCGAAGCTGTCGGCGTTTTTATATATTCACATCTCCATGCAACCTCTTCATAGATTCACACAATGTCACAAACAGGAGGTAGTGTCAATCAAGGTGCTGCTCGTCAACCGGCTCTTGTATCTCCTGTTATCCCACCTTTGAACGTCAGTCTCTTTGTCGTGTTCCCATACGCAATGTTTGTGTGCTAACAAGTGTCACGCTAGGTTGCATTGAGAGAATTCTTCAAGGATCGCGATGGGTTCTCATATAATCCTTCCAATCCTGCATGGCAGGAATATCGCCGTTTAGCTCGCTTCCTCAAGTGGGACAAAGAGACAGCCGAGGATAAAGGCTTTAAGATAGCACTTGTACAAACATTCAACACTATCTACGGGACGGATGAGAACAGCTTGGAATCATGGACGGCCTTGTGTCATGTCCTTCATATTACGCCTACACCAGAGGACTTGATAGCATGTCGAAAGGTATGTATCTCAAGGCTCAGATACATGTGTATGCTGAATCTAGAGAATAGGCTGTTCAATCAGTGTATGTCAATCTTGTTGACTTGGTCGACCATTATCAGACCGGAAAGCCAGTTCGGCTCTTCAGTACGGAGGTGGAACTTAGTAAATATACCCGAAGGACCCGGAAGTTTTTTCCTAAAGAAAATGCTTGTGCAGGCGGTCTCCTCAAACACTTACTACGTCATATCAAGAATCCAAGGGGGGAGCTCGGAGTTCGGGGTCCTAGAAAGCGGAAGCGTCGCCGACGCTGATGTTTTAATGTAGATGCTGCACATCAGGAGCACGCCAGTCATTCACGATCTCACTCAGCTATCACAGCTGAATATCCTGTCTATATGACCTTTTTCACCATGGCAAATTTCCAATCACTCTCGCCAATTGTATTGTACCGATGACCATCCTATTGTGAAACAATTGAGTCTTTACATCTTGACAATCCACCTGCATTTTTGTCACATTGGATTTGATACGATTCTACAAGAAATGATTACAAGGGAAAGGGATTGAATCCCTTTCTTAATATACACCCATTCCCATCCCCATTTCTGATGCTTTCTTTGTAGAGTCCTTATCTTGCCCCTTATCGGCCTTTTTATCCCGTACAGACATTCCAATAAGGTTCGACTTCATGTGACTGTATCGGATAACCGTGACATTTTGCTTTTCTCGGGCTTTAGCAAAGTGATTATGACTATGTGCACACAAAATTAGTTTGAACTTGTCATGGTGGGAACTAACCACCTCTCGACAGGCGTGCAACCCTTCTGGCACAGACATGATCAGTAGAACATAACACAAGGCCATCCAAGTTTCCAAGTTATTCTCATCCATGCCGTATATGGCGTTGAAAGTTTGTGAAAGCACGTCCTCGAATTCTTTCTTCTTCTCGGCTACATCCTTCTTGCTCCAGTGAAGATAGCGGGCTAGATGGAATTCCTTCCACACAGGGTTGGAGGGATTATGCAAGAATCCATCATGGTGCTCGAAGAACTTTTTTAATGCCTCTTGCAGAGTACTTATCAGTGATACCAAAGCATACAACATTCAAAGGCAGGAAGGATGCTAACGTTGTAATGGTGTGTGAAGATAGGAAGCGCATGAGAAGCATTAGATGGGCGATGATGTCGATAGATCTTGATGACTTAAACAACTCGTCATAATGAACGAATGCCAAATGAATTATAGCACGCGTACAATTTCGTCAACATTACGTCGATATCTAGTGCGGCTCATAATACACGTCATTCGTGTCTCATAAGTACAGTCTGGCATATAAAATATCTCCTATTCCCCTGAGGTTCGGACATTCTAATTGTTCGAGCTTCAGGTATGTATTTAATGATTCAATATACATATTCTAATTGTTCGAGCTTCAGCTCAAGTTAATTTATTGTTCCAACTATTAACATTGCAATATACTATGCTGCGACAGATGAGCAGAGCCTCATCTGCGATGGCCTCCCGTTCGTGGCACGGCGTGAACTTGTGCGGTGGAGAATAACGTGGAGCAGGATTATATAGCGAACAACACGTTACCTGGGCGTATTATCAACTTCGAGAAGTCCCAATATATCACGAGTCTAGAAGAGTCACCCAGGCTGTTTGCAAGTCCAAGAATCGATGCTATTTGGAACTTGGACAAGACAGAAGGGCATCCATTTGAGGTAGATAGAAACCTGGGACAATGTTGTGTTTCCGTTCTCTGTGAACTTGAGGGCAAGAGAATGATAAGGTTACATGAACTACCTGTCAAGCGATGCTAAAAGAGGATATGAAAGAGGTTCAGACGGTGGCAAACTCACACGGCATGTGCAAGGAAGATGGGTAGAGGACGATGGCCCTCGGTGACGAAGTATTTGTTCAGCTTGTAAATAAGAGACCGTTTGCCTTCAGCATAGTGATGTAAACCCGTGAAACAAGCACATTACTATACTGATTGAAAATCCCATCAAATGAAATGTACTCGAGTAAGTCCATTCATAAAAATTGGGGCATGATTTGTGAAACAGAACGACGACCCAAAGCGGCAATAAGCAACATGGTCTGAGTGAAAACTGTCAAGGGTCACCAATCGATACTCTGTGTTCGAGCTGTAACCTCAGCATTGCAACTTTTTCGGTCTTCATTTGTCAGTGGTCATGATCAGGCCTCGATCATTGTCTTCCCCTCAGGCACACCACTATCTCACAACATTTCTGTAATAACTTCCCCATTCCACAAGCAAGTTCTGTGAAGAAAGAGAATTCTATGTTTACAGTCACCCTAGCCATGGCTCTCTCGTGCAAGACTAGCAATTATATTAACATTTGCCGCCGCAATGATGAGACAGATCGTGGCACTAATACCAGTTGCAAACCATCCACTGCTGTAATCAACTATCTCGTCTGCCTCCGCGCCTTCGAGCCGGCATGGACTCATAATCCGCAGTGTGATGTCTGACAGCGGGACATTGGCCCGAGTCTTGCGCACACTCATGACTGACTTTGACGAGGTGCAGTAGAAGAGGGGGACCATGATAAACGGGAGGACGATGGAGAGCACTACTTGGGAGATGACAAGGAGAGCATCGATGCCTGGTCGTTCGACGGCGATGGCTACAACCATAGAGGGTACAATAGCGATGAGACGCGTGATGATTCTGTGTAGGGCAGGCTATGGAGTGATGAGATTGGAGTTATCATGCTTTTGGAGAAGGTCTTACTGAGGTGCGCCATTGAAGGAAGCCTTCCGAGACGGCTTGACCAGCAACTGTACATATTATCGATGAGCTCTGTTGATTGGTGAGAATAAGTTGAGAAGAGCGAAGAAGCGAAGTAAATGTACCTGTCCAGCTGCAAGCAGAGCAACGGCGAACAACGTCGCTGCACCTAAAGAAGGATTAGACGATATAATAGCAAAAGAGACAGATGTATATACGTACCTTGTCCCACCCAGTTTTGAATGAGATAATAGGCATCAAAAAGGCTCGCCAGAACCTCATCTCCACACTGAGTACCACTGTGGAAGGACACTGCGCTCGCCAAGATCAAAATACTACCACCGGATGAACACTATCCAAGCAGGTGACAACATTTGAGAAACACTTACAGGGAGTTGATCAAAACAGCAAACCCAAACAAACTTATCACCACATCCACAATCCCGTATATGGGACTTTACAAACGTGTACGGTCTGTTTTTCCAGTCAATGTGGCGCATCATGCTGGTCGCATAGTCGCATTGAGGGGGTGCACGGAACAAATAGAGGAGTTTGTCTGGAAAATGAGAAACTTGTGATTGATTTTTTCGATATGGATGCTGGTGTTTGACGTGTATGACATTTGTGAGTCGCCAGTGTCCTTTCGTAAAAGAGTGCCAGGACGTTGCAAAGGGGAGCTGTTTCTGTCTTGGGTTGCGAGTGCAGAGCCCAAAAATAGACTGTGTGGCATGACTGTTGCACTGAGGATACCGACAGCTACGTTATGCGTCATCAGGAAGATTACACATCAATAAAATTGAGGTAACCTACAGGTATAGAGAGCCCCAGATGAGAAGACGTACTTTGAAGGAAGATATCCTTCGAAAGCTTTTGCCCAATCAACGTCAACCATAGAGACAATAACAACGATACATATCAGGACTGCAAGGCACTAATTTCAGGCAGAGAATAGGCCACCATAGAACATGTAATTTGATATGGTGAATGCACCATTCCTGCAATTATAAATCGAAGAGGATCCCCAAACAATAGGAGGATAAAGACGTCGAATGCCGTGATGAGTACACCATGCCAGAGCTGAAGCTTAAGGAAAAGCATGCACAAAGCGATTGCTGAACCGAGAAGCTCTGCCAAATCTGTGGCAATGATAGCGACTTCAAACAAGACATAGAGAGGGTATAAGCCTATCCAACGGTGAACGAGAGGGTTTTTGGGCCGACTAAAGAGGAGTAGCTGGCAGTGCAATGCTAAATCTGCAAGGTAAATCAGTATCAGCGCAATTCTATTTTCAGAGAGTAAACCCACCAAGACCAGTCACGCATCCTAGCCGACTCACAAGCACCTATCCTTTTTTAACAAGTGATTTGTAGAGCAAACCGATATACACCTACCTGAAGGAATACTGCGAAGATACCAGCCAGAAGTACGACGAAAAGGAGGTGATAGCCATACTGAGACCCAGCCTGCAAATCCTCCCAAATTGCCCCTGAATCATCAAGCATTACTATCAGTCAACAAAAAGCTGAACAAAACTCACGGGTCAAAATACGCGGCAGCACAGACAATTATGGCTCCTCAGATGATGGGCCACTATCTTGCCCATAGATCGTACGCGTTCTGTGAGCCTCCATTTTGATGTCTGCACGCCATTGCTATTGGGGTGAGAGATTTTGGCTGGCATTGTGGAAGTCGATGGTCAAGAAGGGAGTGGAGCAAAAGTATAGAATAAGAATTCAGAATAAATAAGACGACGAACCTGACACAGTGGACGACGAAGAAACGGTGTTACAGTACGCAATTTCATATAGAAAGTGTGACGCATTGTCTTCTCTCAATCATATATAACCTTGTAGTCTTTGACCTTCAATAGAAAGATTCTACAAAGTATAACCAGGCTAGTAGAGACACAGGTAATACACAGTCTAATGCTCAGGCAAAGTCAATAGCCTTGCAGATATTCGGCACTGATCAAAAAGTTTTAAAGGAGTCAACTCCGAATAGGAGACACGTGCCCAGAAAAAACTAGATCGTCGGTTCAAGACCATGAGATAAGTACCAAGAAAGAAAGCTGCACCTTATATTGGCTGATTTCAGAACTGGACATCTCTACCAAGAGTTGTAATACTGCGTATCGTGCTGCCTTCACTGATAATCACATTCACCCCATGTCGACACCCTTACTCTTGGAACATTCGGCCAGGACGTTCTTGGCGTGGACTCCCAAACCCCGGCTCGACGCCGCCGAGGAAAAGGAAAGATCCAACCTTTGCCGGCGTCCTGAATCTGCAGTAGACTTTGAGATGTCACCAGTAGAAGGACGAAGACCAGCAGGAAGAGAACGTCGTCTGGAGAAAAAACCTTGGAAAGTATTCCAAACACGTCGTCCTCGATCGATACTAATGTTCACACTACAACGAAACAACTCATTTGTTGTCCTAGAAATCAGAGTCCCGGACCGAGGCCGAGTGTGATCGTGCTCAATGACCGAACCTTTGCCCAGACCAACATTGGATGACCCGCTCAGATTACCGACAGTAAGCCCCAGTCCCGAAAGCGATGTATGAGGGCGACTTTCCAGCTCTCTTCCAGTCAAGTGTCTACTTGGGCGGGCTCTCTTAAAACTATCAACAACATCCCGAGAAGAGTTCGAAAGGTCCGGCGTCGATCAGTCAGAATCACTGCTGGCACCATTGCAGAGAGAGTATGTTCATTTATACTGAGCGCGGCAAGGTATGTATTGGTCTTGGTCGATGGATCTCAAGGCTAACCCAATTCAAAGATAGAGCATGCTACGAAAACTGTAGAGAAGCATACCTGTCATTAAATTCTCCGAGTGTAAAACAGATGGCATGATCACTGTATCCCTGGTTTCGGAATGCGATATTTCTTCACACCGCTCTGTTCGATTCGACTAGATAAAAAATCGAGCAAGGGTAAGCAATAACGGAACTTTGTTACAGTTGACATCCAAATAGCCAATCCATGTCGGGAAAGACAAGTCAAAACCCCAACAAGAAGAGATGACCAGGCAAGGGTTTGTCCATTGTCGACTCTTTCCGGTGCCACCAGAAGAACACTGAATGCACAGAATCGAAGAACGTGAAACACAGGTTGACCAAACAACATACCAGAAGGACCATATCCCCAGGACTCGAGCAAGTGCGAGAAGGACCATCTCCAACTGATGAATACGCAAATATGCCTTGGCCTTCTCCACTTATTACAGCACTAGGAGCAAGCGGAGCCGCAGTTGGAGGGCTCTCGATGATAGGAGAAAGTTCTAATTCAAAGTACCTTGACTGACTGGAAAACGAGGGTGAGCTTGCTTGAGATCTACGTGCAGAAACATGTGTTCTTTGCAACTGTGGACATATAAGAATCTATAGTACAACCATCAAGTTCCAAGGCGGCATGTTACGTTTCACTTACCTTTGGGCTTGAGATCTGCGGGCTGGGCGTGTGTGCGCGTGTCTCGTGCATTTCATTTGAATTTGTGGTTTGGGAACCTCGGATGCATTGAACCTGGTCAGAGCGTAGATCAGGAGATGGACTGATGTTTACAGAGACCTGAGCCCACAAAGCCTGCCTCTATGCGCACGCTTTGCCTGAGTGACTTGTAAGATGCACCTG
Organism: Termitomyces sp. T108; assembly: GCA_017657275.1. NCBI lineage: Eukaryota > Fungi > Basidiomycota > Agaricomycetes > Agaricales > Lyophyllaceae > Termitomyces > Termitomyces sp. T108. The sequence goes on along the minus strand of JAGGAU010000132.1, from coordinate 4,475 downwards.
CACGGCCGTCTCCCTGGACCTTAATCTATGCGGCTACTGTCAGTCGTGACGCAATCATACAAATGAGATGGCACTCGCCACATTCTCAGTTGCATAATGAGTGGCTGTTTTCAAACCTGTCGTGGTCCTATTCTGACGAGTTCTGAGAACCTTTCCGAATGTAGGGCTTCATTGTTGATCCTGGGAAGATAGGCTATGAATCTCGGCATGCAGGAAATGAGTACGCACCTGCATGTCTAATCTTAATCTATATGGAGAGGAAGGCAGAGTATATGTGTTCATCTTGCGTATAGTTTTGTATTGCGGAGACAACAGAAGAGAGTGTCGACTCACAATGACTCGCTGACGAATTGGGCTTGGAGAAATATCCTGATACAGACGTAGGTTATGAATAGATAGAAGAAGAAAGCACCAGCTCTCACGGGACAGTGACATATGCAACAACACTTTTTTCTCTTGAGATCGTGCTGGGAATGACGCTGAAAAGTACTGGTGGGTCTAGGGATACTATTTTCAGGGGAATTGAAGCGGTCGTATAGAAACCAGTCGTCTAAAAGGTGCCACAGGATGGAGATGTAGCACAAGTTGACATGGTTAAGGCGAAAACACACTGTTGACAGACATTGACGGAGAGTCCTGGGCATTATAACGCAGATTTGTATGATATATAGGAATAGAAGATGTTGGATTAGAGTGTGGAAAACTGAAAACCTTTAGTTTGACGAGAACTAGTATTTCAGTAGATTCAGTCAACATGACAGCTTGAGATATACCGGTTTTGGAGCGACGATCAGACTGACGGTTTTGAGCACTGCTTTAAGGATAGCAGGCCACGGAGGAGAACTCTCATCAATTGCGGTTGAGTGGTGGAATGAAATCAAACCGTGTTCGTTTTTGACTTATCGTGTCGACACGTGTGGTTGTATTCGGCTATCGACTTGAACACCTCTGATGAGTAGAGCTTTCGCAATGCCTGATAGACATAGAATTCTTACACTTGTCTCCCTGGTACGCAGATCATCTGATACGATACTGCAGCACCGACGTGGATCGATTCGCGCTTGCTTGTGCCCGAACCGTCGTCGGATACCCTCCTCGTCTCACGAAGGATCCTCCCTGTCAAGTTCACCATCTCTCATGGATCGTCTGCGGCCCCGGCCTCCAAAGCCCAAGCCAACCATCTCGATAAGGCTGCGGTCGCCCCAGCAACTGGTGCCGCCCCCGAGAGCTCGTCATGCGGGGGGATTTTGTTTGGCGATTATAGTCCCACTTGATGATAGTACGATGGGCTCTAGTCTCCAATAAACACGACTGGTCGAGGCAAACTGATGATGCTCCTTGTTCAATAACCCTAACCGCAGTAGACTCTGAACCCACTATTTGCTAACTAATTCACGCTGGAATGTCTTCTGGTTTTTTTACCTGATTATTCGTAAACTGCTCATCAATATACCCTCTACTTTGTGGCTTCCTGGTGTGCCCATTTCTATGTTCATGAGGAGGATGAGTCTGCGGCTGTTTGTGCTTTCTGCGGCCTTCTTCTGTTCGTTTGCCTTTCAGAGCACCTCCTCGTCTCCCCTCGTCAGTTCCTTGTACTTGATCATGAGGACACTCGCCACTGTCGCTGCAGCCGTGAGCGCGGCTTTCAGAATGAAGACGAGACGGAAACCCCGTGTGAAGCCGTGGCGTAACCCGCTATAGAGGCCGAAATACCGACCGAGGAGGGCGATGTGGTGCTAGAAGGGTCATCGACGGTTGTGGGAGAAAGAGCGCTCTCATGGACGTGGTGAGGGAGTTGTTTCTGGATGGTTGGTGTTGGTGAATGTAGGAGTGGAGAGGGAAGGACGCACATTAGAGTAGAGCTTATAGCAAGCATCAGTGTACCACCGAGTAGTCGGACAAACTGGGATTTGTTCTTAGGATACTGGGATGAATAGCAATTACGGAACGCTGTAACGACAGACATGTCCTTTCGTGATATGCTGGCTTGTGCAGTGACAGGTCGTTGTTTGTAAGGTCTGAAGAAAGAAATTGAAGCGAATACAGAGAGACAATGCACAGATGGACTCACTAGACCGGCTCCAAACCCAGCGAACAACATGTATACAACCAAAACCACTTTCGAAGAATGCATGGTGATGGTTGACAGGCAGCCGGATGCGACGGCCCAAACAGCGAAGCCAAGGTAGATGATTGTCTAACCGCCCCATGAGTTCAGGAATAGGTACCAACGCGATATTTGTCACCATAACGCCCTGCGGTTGATGATGAGATGGAGTATGCGTGCCATGGGTACGTACTGCAGTCCAGCTCGAGATCATTTGGCTGACTAGCAAAGGAATCAAGAATATTCCACGAAGGGGAGAATAACCCAAGCCGATTCAGGAGAAGAGAAGAAAGTGGTATAGAATGCGTTTCCACTAGTGTAGTGCCGTTAGTGTAGAATCTTTTACAGTTGGTAGTGAGAACATGCTTGATGAACATGGTGATGTATACACCTGTAACCGTGATGTGTTTGAATATATACACTACAGAACGTCAGAACTTACAGTGGATATTGCATATAACTCACTGGGAACTATGGGAAGCCGTACGCCTTTCAATTCCCAGAGGCAGAAGAGTACTATAACGACAAAACTAGAGAGCAAGGGAGCTAGAACTACCGCTGACTCCCATGGGAAGGTGACTCCTCCCTGGAAGCGAGGTGATGTCAAAATGTCTTGAAAAAGTATACATGAGCCAACGTACCTATATTAAGATAAAATCACCAGTTCACAGCCAGATAAAGTGAAAAAGACACTGACATAGTCAACTACAAGTAGTTTGCTGCGATGAATTGTGAAAATCAACGTAGAATGACTCGACGATGGAAAGCAATCCACCTTCGTATGTTTCCCTGTACAGGTTTGAGTGGCAGCATGAAGACACATTGCGACGAATGAGACTGGAATATTGATCCAGAAACATCATTGAGTGCGTACCCGCCAGCTAGCCTTTTGTGACAACGCTCCACCGATGACGGCGAATCCTAAAGCAACAGTGCCCCCGATGATCCCCGATATTTGCCTCTATTCGACGCGGATAACTGAGCTTGGTGAAAAATAGTGGGTGGATGTGGTTCACCAACGTACCTTTCTCGCAGACTAACGACGTCCAATATCACAATTTGAGCCATGCTAATTATGCCGCCTGGAAATACATCGAAATGTCTAATCCCAACTCACCTCCTCCAGCTCCGGCAACGCCACGGAAGACTATTAATTGCATGACACTTCGAGAGAAGAGATTTCCTATCATAAGAGCAGTCATCGCAATGCAAAAAGCCGCTTTCCTTCCAAAGATGTCACTAAAACGGCCATATTATGGGTGAGAACAGGTAGAGGTTAACAGTAGGCAGATGGAAACGGAGCCGGCTTGAAAAGCTGCATATACAGTGGGCAGTGCAGTAACGACTATGACAGAGTCCAGTGTCGAGACCAGGATACAAAGAGCGAAGACGGACAGGACCTGCGTGAACTGATCGGTTAGAATGACGTGCGAGTCTACTTTTGTTTTGACATCCGCAGTGGTCTCAGCGGAAGGAGACGTGGAAAAGTGGATTCGAAAACGCTCGTGTGCAGCAGAAAATCATATATGTTCGCCAGAGATTTTAGAATAGAAAACATAACACCGTGGGTCGGCAACTACATGCCTTTCTAGAGGTAGAAAATGCATGAATGCAACCATCCCATATGTAATCGAGATCAGGTGCGTGAAGGTATGGATAGTGAGCGCAGACAGCACAAGGAGAGAGAACACACCAGTGCCATTGATACGGATGTTGCCATCGATGCGCGAGTTGCGGGCCTCGTTGCGGCAAAAGGTGAGCACAGGATAAAACACAAAGAGACACAGCAATCCAAGCACAAGCCCAATCAGTACCACGACATTCAGAATCCCGCGCCACGGGAACCACGTCTTGCGAACCCCATGCACCGCAGGGACGTGTATCAGATCCTCCTCGTCTGTCGGCTCAAGCTCGTCGGGTCCGGGATCGTACTCGTACGCGACCAGCTTCCCGTGCGCAGTCGCTGGGAACGCCGAATCCCGGTGGGATAGAGGGTACTTGGAATCCAAAGACGCCACAGACAATGTGCTCTCGCGGTTGGAGATCCGGGGCGGCGGCAGGAGCTGCACAGACGAATCCTGGGACGACCCGGAGCCTGAGATCTCGTCGTCCGACGCCAGCCGGTACAGAAGCATCGACCCAGGGTTCAGCCCGTCACGGTGGTGCGCCTGCGCCAGCTTTGCCAAAGGACAAAATCTCTCTTTTCACGATTAGGTAATTGTAGCGAGAGCGTGACCTACGTCATCGCCTAATCTTTCTCCCTTAAAAAACTTACTATTCAGTTGACACAATCCGGTCCTTCCCGCAGTATATAAAGCTACTTGTACCTAGAGAGTAACTAGTTTTGCAACTACGAGGACTTACACCA
>JAGGAU010000131.1:0-30976 GCA_017657275.1 Termitomyces sp. T108 | reverse complement strand
GCGAGCCGAGAGCCTCCCAGGCGGCGCGTTTCGTAGAGGATATCTAGTAGTCATGGTTAGCAGCGATTTTTGTGATTCGATACTCACTATTATGGGTGTCCTCGGGTGATCAATCCAAGGGTTGCCAACAGACAGTGAGCCAGAGGTTTCAAATAAGCAGTAAGCTAGAGCTTGGTAACGTTTAAAATATGTAGTGTAACCGCAGTGTGAGGTCACGGTGAGGTCACACGAGAAAAATAAGAGTCTTCGCACAAGAGAGATCTACAATTGGGAAGAACCTACTGAGTACATCGAGGGGGTCTATATACCAGTAGCTAAGAAATATATCCGAGTGGTCCTCAGCGGGCCGGTACTTGGAGACGAAAAGGTAAACAAATATAGTCCGAAAAGGGTGAGACGTAGTCACGGTCGCTACAGATGACCGTGAATGTGATTCCGGTTTGCTCTCGACTCTCATGCTCCGGCCACGGTTAGCACGTCTAATCCACTCCTCTGTCCCCCGTCGTGCTCTGTTCGACCCCAAGACCGTAGAGCGTGCAGAGGACGATGTCGACGTTTGCATCGTCGGCGGCGGTCCAGCTGGTCTCAGTGCCGCCATCCGTCTGAAACAACTCGAACGCGAGCGAGGTAATGAAATTCGCGTCGTCGTCCTCGAAAAAGGCAGTGAAGCGGGTGCGCACATCGTCTCAGGCGCTGTCATTGAACCCCGCGCGCTCAATGAGCTCCTTCCCGACTGGAAACAGTTACCTGATCATCCCCTGACCACCCCCGCGACCTCGTCGAGTATGCGTTTCTTCACTGAAAAATTTTCGTTGCCTATACCCCACCCTCCTCAAATGAGCAACAGTGGAAACTACATCGTCTCTTTGTCTGCGTTCACCCGCTGGCTCGCTTCCGTTGCTGAAAACGAGTACGGCGTCGAGATATATCCTGGTTTTGCTGCTGCACAGCTACTATACTCTCAAGGAAAGGACTCTACCGATCCATGGGGAAACCCTGCTTACAGCGTGCGCGGTATCATCACCAACGAGGTTGGCCTTGCGAAAGGGTTCACACCCAAGTCGTCGTTCGAGCCTGGCATGGCTTTCAACGCCAAGGTTACGCTTCTCGCAGAGGGCGCACACGGTTCTCTTTCCAAGCTCGCTATACAAAAATACAAGCTCCGTAAAGAGTCGCAGCCACAGACTTATGGTATAGGTGTAAAGGAAGTTTGGCGTGTTGACCCGGCAAAGCACGAGCCTGGCAAGGTGGTACATACACTAGGATGGCCATTGGATATGAAGACTTATGGTGGCGGATTCGTTTATCACATGGCCGATAGCCTCGTTTCGTTGGGTCTGGTGATTGGCCTCGACTACCGCAATCCTTATTTGTCGCCGTACCGCGAGTTACAAGTGAGTACTTCCCCGACATAAACCAGCAACGTTGTTGAGTATGATCCAGCGCATGAAACACCATTCATACTACCGCGACCTCCTCGCCGGTGCTGAGCGCCTTGCATACGGCGCACGCACGCTCAACGAGGGAGGGCTGCAGTCCGTGCCCAAGCTTCATTTCCCCGGCGGCGCGTTGATAGGGTGCTCCGCGGGCTTTGTGAACATTGCCAAGATCAAGGGCACGCATAACGCGATGAAGAGCGGGATGCTGGCTGCTGATGCGGCATATGACGCCGTGCAGACGACGGAGGAAGGCAAGGCGGCCGATATGACCAGATACGACGAGGAGCTAAGGAAGTCTTGTGTTTGGGAAGACCTTGATGAGGTTAGGAATCTACGGCCGTCGTTCAGCACGGGGCTTGGGGTCTGGGGAGGGATTGTCTATTCGGGGATCGATTCGTTGTTGTTCCGGGGGAGGGTGCCCTGGACATTTAAGCATGCGCCGGTGGAGGAGATGGAGAAGGTGAAGGAAAGTGGAGGGAGTCTCGATGCGGCACATACGGAGAACGCCAGGGGACACAAGCCGATTGACTATCCGCCATTCGAGGCGCCGTTGTCGACGGATTTGATGACATCGGTTGCGCTGACTGGGACGAATCACGCGGAGGATCAGCCGGTGCATCTGAGGGTTGTGAAGACTCCCGAGTTTGCGAGGGAGATTGAAAACGGAGAAGTTGAGAGGGCGGAGACGGGAGAGGTGTTGGAGGATGGAAAGGTCGATAGGAAGAGAGAAAGGAGAAACCATGTGCAGGTCAATATGGAGGGATTTGCGGGGTTGTTGGGGAGAGCATGTCCAGCGGGGGTGTATGAATATGTCGAGGCCGAAGAGGGCGATAAGGGTGCGAAGGAGGAGGGGTGGAAGGGGACCAAGCTAGTTATCAACTCGCAGGTGAGTTTTGCTGTTTTACCTCCACTGAAGTTTAACTTGTATTACGACAGAATTGCATCCATTGTAAGTTGTGCGATGTCAAGGTGCCCACTCAGGATATTACATGGACTGTCCCAGAAGGTGGGGGAGGTCCAAAGTACAGTGAGTTGTTTTGTTTGAAGTTTTTTACTGGTCCTCAACGATATACAGGTCTCACCTAAAGACAGAGGAGCTATATACAAGATTATTCTGTATAATGTAATTAAACATGTAGCACCTAAAATAACAAGGTTTATAGCAAGTTTCGCAATGGAAATCATTTGGACATGGGACCATGCATCTCATGAATCCAGCTGCTCAGTTTACACACCTCACCCTTCACGACATGATCAGCTAACGAGCCCGGATCAGGCTAGTTACTGTGACTTAGCATCTCTATGAATAGGTACTAGATGTTTCCTCTAAGGAATAAGCCCACTAGGTTCTGATATGTAATGGACCATCATGGATAGTACCATGTACCATGTGTCTGCATTATCTCTAGAATACTTAATTATAAGAAAACATCTTGTATTCACTATTTAGTCTAATCTGATAATTCAGTCTGATTCAGCTACTGCATGAGCTACACAAGATTTCTCTAAACCATAACTTTATTACATTTTTTAAATCTTCTGCTATCAGCTTTAGACCACAAGTGAAGCATGAGGGCCTTTTGGAAAACTGGACTCTTTATCTAGGCAATGCTCTCATCAAACTTCTTGACTTCTCTGTGCCATGCCAAAAACATATTTCAAGGTACTTTTCATCCCATTTTGGTGGACGTTCATATGTATATTGATGCTGTAAACACCTTGCTGGGGGAGATTGCTGTATCTGAGAGAGCAAGGAGTTGATCTAGCCATGGAAATATCAGTGAAAGCTTTGCAATAATGAGTGGACTATCCATGTCATGGATAAAATCTATACTGAATCCTGGTTCTAGACCAGGGGAGAAATGATATGCATTCTTGTTGCTTCCAGGGACACAAACACCCTCATTGCTCTACCTGACTTTACCCAAGCACAGTGCACTCTCATTGGACATTGTGGGTGAATCTGCCCAGTATCCAGATTTGATGCAAGGAAGTGCACTAGAGCACAGTACACTATTTCAGGCAGTGCAGCCTGACTATGCTGCAAAACTGGATCTGCAAGGACAGGATCAGTTGTTGATGCACATGATAAACAATGATTCTGGAATCAGTAACCAGGACAGGAAGTGATATCATGGATCAGGCAACTCAACAGAGACATCAAGGAGGAGTGGCAAGCAGCCACAGATAGTGATGACACCCAAAAGTTGCTAGGTACTGTAAGTAACTAACTGTGGCCTAGCGCCTCTGATGGAGTAGCAATGGGCATGCACTATGATGTGTGAGAGTCTTGAGCAGGGTCCCTGCTACTTGTCAGGTTCCGCTGACCATAGGGGCTCAGACCACTGGGTGATTCCTTACTTGGCACGCATGAAGTCTACACACACAACCGAAGTGGCGGGCATAGCGTATGAACTGGGACTGAGGGGGTGAGAGCAAGTGTGAAGGGATTGAGACTGGTCCATGGGGCTGTCGAGGAAGCTCCAGGGTCTGGGGATGAGCTCTGGGGCTAGGAATAAGTCCTGGGAGAGACAGAGTAGGCAGGCCAGAATTCAGATGTGGGACTTGCTAAGTCCCAGGGCTGGGGTTGAAGGGGAAAAGGCGGAGGAGTGGTGAAAGAGTTGGGGACTTGAAGAGAGTAGAGGCAAAGAGACAAGAGGGAAGAGAAGGAAAGAGAGATGAGAGAGAAACTTAGAAAGAGGGCCAAAGATGGAAAACAGATAGATTGGAACGAGAACAAGACGAGTAGTACAGGAGTAGAGTGAGAAACAAGTCGAGTACAAGAAAATGAAGAGTTAGAGATGAGATAAGAGAAATCAATTGAGATAGTAAAGGAGATGAGCTAGAGACCAGGGAAATATGCAATATCAACACTACCATACCAGATGCTACACTATGGCTTATATACGAGGGGGGCAGCATGCTCCAGAGCTCAGGCCCAGGCTCTGTGGTGAGTTGCAATGCAGGGGTCTTTGTTGGAGCCCAGGGATTGTGCAAGGCATAGTATGGGCGTACCAGGGCTCTTGCTGAAGCCCAGGGATTGTGCAAGGATGCTGCAGATGTCAGCATTGGTTGAGTGGCATAAAGAAAGCTCACAAAGGAAAATCCTGCTTTGGGAGCATGGGAGGCATGGACGTTGTGGGGAGGCAAGGAGTTGACCAAAGAGGAGGCATGGGGCATGGGATTTGGGCCAGAGTGATGCGTTGATGCGCAAGTTGCAATGGTTACCTGATTTGGGGAAGGGGGGCACTGGGGGTTGCTGGTGATGGTCTGGGGATTGCCAGGGCAAGCGCTAATGGTGGCATCAGCAGCCAGGGGTTGCCGGGGTGGGCGCTGATGGTGGCGTGGGCCTCCAGGGTTTGCTGGGGTCGGTGCTGATGTAGCGTACACAGGCAGTGATTGGTGTTGATAGCTGCTGGAGAGGACCAGTCTGGGCCTAGTGGGGCTGACCTGGTGAGGTTGAGGGTACCAGGGCCGGGTCTGGGTACCAGTGGTGGTTGGTGGTGTACTGGTGGTGGATTGTGACACTACTCATGGGGCTGGAAGTTTGGGTAAGTTTAAGAAGAATTAAAGGGAGTGCTTAGCAATCAGGCGCTAAACCATAATAGATGCAGGTGCTATACTCCAGGCAGCAGGGAGGTGGTAGTGTACCTGATGGTACTGTTGGCAATAGAAGGTGCTAACTAATAAAGATGTTTGGCAACTGAGTCAGCTTGACTGAGATGACTTAGCAACTGAGAGGGCTTGGTGACAGAGAGGGCTTGGTAACTGAGATGACTTGGCAACTGAGAGGGCTTGGCAACTGAGAGGGCTTGGTGACTGACACAGAGTTGGGTGAGGGTAGACAAGTTAGTGACTTAGTGGACAATTATCCCTCAAATGTGATGTAAGCCATAGGGGATGTATTGTCCTGGTGCTACCATATAGTACAGTATTTATAAGGTGCTAGGTTGCCGTTGCTAACTACATAAGGTAAGTGAAAATAATACAGCTTGTACACAATGAATGGAAAAGAAGTCACCAGCAGCATATGTCAAAAACTTCAAGAATTGTGGCATGAGGGATGAAACCTGAGAATTTTGCCTGAGTTGCTAACGGCATCTGTCTCCCAGTCAGACAACCCTTCAATCAAAGACCATAAGTAGACAAATGCTCAGGGAGCTGTCAGTTGGGCTTGAAACCATCAAGGGGATGGAAGTTGCCAGACATTGGATGAAGGCGCTAGGGTGGAGCCAGTGCCAATGGACTGCCAGAAGCACAGAATTGCTTCATGATGTCCATGCATCCCTGGAACTTCATCCTAATCCCCTTTCAGTCGTTCTTATTATGTGTCATGTCTTTTCAACCTTCCCCTCTAGCTGCAACTACCTTTGTTAGGAAGGTGGATCAATTCTTGAACCATATTTTTGGCTTGGGTGTTGGTACAGGGGCTGCAACTGTTTGCAGTGGTTGTTGTTTGCTGGCTCAGTGGAAGTTGCTACAGAATTCTGGGGTGGAGTGGGAGAGGAGAGATGAACTGTTGGTGTGGTGCCAGGCTTGCCAGCTTGAGCATCTGGGTGCTGATTGGCTCCTTCCTTTCAAGAGCTTGCTGGTGCATAGTGACATGTTTTCTAGCGACTTCTCAGCTGATGTTGATGATTAGGTTGTTCCTAGGTCTTTGTCAGAGGAGGTGGCAAATATTTTGGAGGAGGCCCCAATGATGGTAAGTGCTGACAGGTCACCCAGGTAAGTTGCTAGTAACCTGTTTTGTTAGCTTTTGTTTGAATTATTCCCTCACAGTTGCTAGCAGCTTCTTGAGGAAGTAAGGGCTGCAGAGGAGCAGTGCCTCCATGCGCTGTGAGTGGAACAAGAGGAATTGGTGGCACTGAAAAGGGAGAGTCAGAGGAGGTGGCAAGTGGTTGGCAAGGCTGGCAAGAAGTGGCAGGTGACAGAGGGACCAGAGAGAGATGGAGAGGAAGAGAGAGTGGAGAGGACTTCTGGCCATCCTGTTGTATGCCTACTTTCCCCAGCCATCATTGGGACTTGGTGTGAGGAGCCGCTGACCCCAAAGGGTTGCCAGACCAGCAGCGCTCTTGGCCTGGCATTGTCAGTTGGCAAGGAAAAGGCCAGAAAGTCACTCCCTTGGTCCAAGGTGCATAGTCACTAATTTTTACCTCTTAAACATTTGCTAACATTTATGGCTAAGTGCCTTGGGCCAATATCACTGTTCTCTTATATGAGGTAAGCATTGTTATTTCTTGCCGCTTCTTGACTTGTACTGATTTCTTTGGCCAGGCACCTATGCAGACTTTGTTTTCAGACATGGAACTGAGGGGTTTACTGGTGGGACATCATCCAGAGGCAGTTGTAGACACTGGGATGGGAGAGGGGCTGGTTATAGAGGAGGCCAAGGGAAAGAAGACAGTGGCACCAGAGAAGCATAGCACCTACAAGGCACTAAAAGGGGCAGTGCATATTCTTCTTTCCTGTAGCTTTGGTGACCCTTGTTAACTGTTTCCTATAGTGTGACAAGTGCTGGGCAGACAACAACCCTGAGGGTTGTTGGTTCCCCACAGGCATCCTGCCTTGCTATTGTTGTGACACCCTGCACAGGGGCTGTATTTATGGTGGCCTCAAGTCTTAAGAGCATGGCAAGAAAAACCCTATTGTAGAGAGGACCTTCAAGAAGGCTGTCTTAGTTCAGCAGGCTCAGGAGTTTGTAGAGAGGCAGAGAGTGGTAAAGGAAGCTGGTGGGGAAGCAGAGATTAGCAATTGGTGCTTAGCGCTTCCCACTTGCCAGGATGGGGTTGCAGTACCAACAGATATTGAGGAGGCAATGAAGAAGACACCAGCTGAGCCTAGTGGCAAGCATCCATGGTCACCAACTGGGGAGGCTTCTTTGTCCAAGGTCCCTAAGTGCACTAGACCAGCATCCAAGGAGGGGAAAGAGGAGTCTGAGGGAATGGATGAGCTGGAAGAGAGCAAGGAGGAGAAAAGGGAAGCTAGTGCTCCTCATGAGCTGGCAGCTTGGACCTGACACTGGTGACCTATGGAGGACTGGCAGTGACAGCTGGTGGCAACTCAGTCAGGCTCTATCTGTGAGCAATGATGGCTATGGTCAAGCTTCCCCAGCCACTAGAATGAAAGAGCAGTGGACTCCATGGTCTCTCAGCGTTGGCAAGGAAGAAGTGGACAAGGTAGAGGAGAACAAAGAGGAAGAGGATGAGGAAGCAGAGGGGGTGGCAGGTAGAAGTGGGGAGGCTGGCACTCCTCTGGAGTTAGCAACTTGGACCTGGCACTGGCAATCTGTAGCAAACTGGTGGCAACAGGTGGTGGTTGCTTGGGCCCTTTCTTTTAGTGACACTAAACACAAGCAAGTGGAACAAATGCCTGTGGTTGCTAGAGTAAATGAGCACTGGTCACTAATGCCCATGGCTCATGTTACTGGCAGTGACTTCGAATGGCTTGGAGAAGAGTTGTCTTATTTGGTGTTGGCGCTATAGTCTTGGGAAGAGTTGGAGGGGTACAGGTCTAGGGCAACTAGAATGGAGAGAGTCATGATGAAGAAAATGAGGGTGGTGGAGACCAAAATGGCAGGTTTGAGGATGAGGTGGAGGACACTGGACTGCAGCGTTGACATCTTGCAGCAATACCAGGAAGACTGTGAGGCGGTGCTAGCATGGCAGGAGAGAAACAATGTCTAGGATGAGGACTTGTTGCTTCTAAGGCTCTTTTCCTTCTCTGACCCTTGATAGGCACCAGCCCCCTTGCTAGAATGTATATTAATAAATTTTGGTGGACGTTTTTGGTACTTATCTTTTTGTTTTTTTTGTAATATATTTGTCTTGGTCATTCTTGAAAACTATAAGTGAGTAAGAAAGGAAGATGGTCAGTAAGGGATAAAGTAAGGTTGCCAAAGAAGTTCCAGGGAACGCTCAGTAAATTATCATAGCGTGAAATCCTTAGGTTGTGCAATGCTACTAGTGACCATGGTTGCTAGTGTTGCATCTTGCAAGATAAATAAAAATCTGTTGGTAATTAAAATTATGTAAGTATAAGTAGGTACAAATAACAAGAGAAGGTAAATGTTGGCTTAGTGATTACAAAAATAATTAATGTCTGTAAGTAATTGGATAAGTAGAAATGCATGGATTATAAATGAAAGATTGAGATTGCTTAGCAACATCAGTCACTATTGTCCAGAGGCAGCAGGTCTTCATCATCTAACAAATCTGTCTCCTCCAATTTTCTGAGCTTAGTGGTGTCAATATTTAGCACTTCAAGTGGTAGTGGAATTTGTTCCCTTGCAAGATATGGTAACAATCAGAAGGCAGCAACTGGTCGGTGGAGTACTGAGCCATCTAGTTCACAGAGCACATAAGCGCCTCCTCAGTTTTGTGAAAGAACTACCAAAGGGCCCAAGTAGCAGGGGCACATCTTCTTGTTGAAGGTCACTTCAATCTTGGAATTCCTCATTAGTACTAGTAATTCCTATTTGAAGTTGTAGTCCTTGATGGTGGCACTGTGGTCAGTTTCAAACCTAAGGGCTGCTTGGTGCCTGGCACTGAAGACAGTTTTGTGTAAGCATGCTAGGTTTTTACTGTGTTGCTGGAGGTCAATGGCTTGTCTGACAACCAAGTCGGTAGTGGACAAGAGGGAATTGGGGGCTGGCTGCAAGTAAGTGGCTTCCACAATGTTGGCTGGTAGCAAAGAATGGGTACTCATGGTGGCATAGTAAGGTGCGTTTACATATAGTTACCCTTTCAGACCAAAAAACAGAGTAGGCAGCTTCACTCCAGTGCATCTTGTCACCATCTACTGCCTTGAAAAGAGCCTGGCACACATCAAAATGGGGTTGCTCCACCAGTCTGTTAGTGCGTTTGTTGTACCCAGAAATCCATATGTGGTGGATACTGTACTTCTTGGCAAGGTAGGCTAGCACTTTGATGATGGCCGCTCCATTGTCAGTCACTATTTCCCTTAGTTCACCCCAGCAGCAGATGATGTCTTTAAACAACCATTTAGCTATTGCGTCTGTGTTTTTTCTTTGAAGCATTCAGAACTCTGGCCAGTGCACTAGTGAACAGCAACCTTGAATGATGTATTTGTAGCACCCTGACTTTGGCATGTGCATGGTGTCAATATATATTTTGCTGAAAAATGGGGCTGGCATAGTGACTATAGGCAGTATGAAAAGTTGGCATGTTCGTTGGATTTAGCAAAGGTGACAGGTCCTGACATACCACTGGACATCCACTCATACTTGAGGCCACCAAAAACACTCAGTGAGAATTGCCCATGTTGCATAAAGTTCTCTATGGCCTAGGTCATCATGCATAGCATGTAAGGTTTTGATATGGTCACTAGGTTTTACTACAAGTTTGTGAGCGCCATCCTTGTGTCAGCACCAGAGCCTGTTGTCACTAAGAAAGAAATTGGTGGTGTAGCGTATGAAGGTGGCATATTCATTGTTGCTAAGGTTTTCTAGTCACTTAAGTGTGTCCAATCAAAGCCTAACTGCATTTAGTCTGCTGTCCTCTCCAATTGCTTTAGCACTTCTTGGTACAGTGTCATAACCTAGGTTGGCACTGCTCTCTTGAAGGGGTTTGGGGTCTTGTACAATACATGGTGGTTGTGGCATGGGGGTGTTGTTGATGGATGATGTGTAGAAGGTCAGGGGTGCTTTGAATTGTTCAGGTTGGTAAGGAGTGATAGGGTGAAGCAGAGGGCTAGCAGGTTGGTTGCTATGAAGCAAGGGAGTCAAGAGTTGTAACAAGTGCATAAATCCATAGAGGTGGTCAACCCCAATCAGTAAAGTTTTCATTGTTGCTAGCATCTGGTTTAGGGTTGCCCAGCTGTTGAGGTCAGCAGGAGAGTCCATCAGGTCCATAGAAAGTTCCCTTGACATGTACTAGCTCAAAATGGAACATGAGAATAGTGACCACCCATCAGTTCATACTTGCAGAGGGCTGTATGTCAGGGTTTTGTAGCATACCTTTGATATACCTGGTGTCTACTTCTACTATCAAGTTCTGCACACCAATGAGGTACATCCTTAGCAACTAGAATGCCTTGAAGAGCCCATAGAGTTCCAACTTAGGCTGACTGTAGCATGCCTCTCTGTCATTAAGCATGATTAATCCAAACTAGTTGTAACGCTTCTGTTTCCTGTTGTTGCTAGCACACTGGCAAAGAAAGAAACCCACAGCAATGTAAGAGGTGTCAACTGCTATCATTACTGGGTCTAGCAACATATAAGCTGTGCTTCCTGTAGCGCCTTCATCAGATCTTTTTGGGCGCTAACTTGTTCTGGGCCAAATTCAAAGGGGGCGTTAGCGCATGTAAGATGGTGGGCTTGGTGGGCAAAATTTTTAATGAACATTTGGAGGACACTTATGGTGCCCAAGAAGGCACAAACCTCAGACAGGTCATGACAAATGCCCCAGCACTCTAGAAGTGCTAGGTGCAGCTTGTCTGGTACCCTACTAGCTGGTATGCATATGTGACCCAGGATTTTGAATGGTGGTGTGCAAAGAACCAGTTTATGGCCTGAAAAGGTATCACCACAATACTTCATGTGCTGGAGAACTCAGTTAAGAAGTTGGAAGAATTCCCATAGCACTACATGTACACTAGGGTTGTTGAGGTGAGTTGCTGGAAGGCCATCCACGAGTCACCAGTCTTTGGGACCCTTAGCACCTACATCATCAATGAAACATAATACATGGTGAGGAATTTTGGGTTGTAAAATAAAGGTGACATCATCATGGAAGATGGGGACTGAATTGGTCCAGCCCATAGGCAGAGTTACAAGCCTTAGTGCACCAAAAGGGGTCTGGAATGTAGTGAGGTCCCTTGAAGAAGGGTGAATTAAGCGTTCATTGTAGCTGATATAAAGATCCAGCATGGCGCCACAGATCCTTCCAGCAAAGGATTCTGCCACATGGTCTGGGAAAGGGGGCATGCCAAAGTGCCATATAATGACCCTATTGAGTGGCTCAAGACTGTGGACAATATGCTACATATAATCTGGCAAACTTCAGCTTCCAGACCTGGTGGTATGGGGCAGTTGTATTCTGTCCAAGGTACATGGGGGATTGTGGGTATGACAATAGGGGGAAAGAAATTGGTCTTAAAGCTGCCATGCTTGCTGTCTTCCCAGGCAAAGGCCTTATTTTGTTATGTCATGAGGTCAGTAAGGACGTTGAATTTGGTGCTACTGAGAAAACCCACATCATGGTCACTAAGAAAATGTTGGCAACATTCATCAGTAAAGCAACCTGTAGGTTTAAAAGGTGGGGGATTAGGGCTAAGGGTGGGCATGTCAGCAAGGGGGTCACCAAGCAGAGTTGCCAAGTGTTGTTAGTCCAAGAATAGCAGGGAATGGGTAATTGGGAAGGGTGGTAAGGTATGTGTCAGGAGATACAAATTCAAAGGCTGTGAGGTACAGGTAGGCAAGGGAAGGATTTGCAAGACTAGGGGAAGACACATTAGCACCTGTATCAAAATTGGGGGAAAGTACTTCAGGATTAAGAGGAGCCATGGAGACAATATTTACAAGACCACTTTGATGGTTATATTCCAAGATTAAGGCCTCATCTCCATGATCATCTTCAATCACCTCCTTGATGGTGGATGAAAACACACTGGTGCTTTTCCTGGATGTTGGTCTGTAAATGCAGAGGTTTTGGCAATTTTCTCTTTCTGGCAACCTCATGGAAAGGTGGGTACCATGCATTGTATGCCCAAGTTCAGGTCACTAATTGTGAGTGTGGTTTTGTTATTGGACAAGGTGGTTACAACAGAATGCGCTAAGATGTCAAAGGGTTGCCCAAAAAGGATGTCATAGGCTGGCAATCGCAGGATGTGGATTTGCAAAAAGAATATCAAGTCGCCAATGGTACAGGGTATGTTCTTGGCGAGCCTTAGCAACCTGTCAATTGTTCTGTTGGCACTTTGCATGTTAAGAACAATATTGAGGTCATAAATAAGCCCTAAATCATTTGCAATCTCAGCAGATATTGAAATTATTTGGGACTCTGAATCCACTATGGCTTCCACTTTCTGGTGACTGTCCATGGTTAGCATAATGGAATGTATGGCATGGGAGTCCTGGGAGATGGTCAAAATGGTAGGGTCTTCCCCTGGTCTTAGTGACTTGATGTAAGCTTCTACAGAGTTGAGAAAAGCAGCATTGGTGAGTTGTTTGGAATCTTCTGGCAAGGGGTCACTAGCAACTAAAAATCCTGATAGCGTGTTGTCTATGTCATCAGCATCCTGTACAGTTGCCTGAAGAGCCTTTTTAGAGGTTACTGCCATCTTAACTTGGTTCCATACATCTGGTGCTATGCTGCATAATTCCTCAACCAAAAGAGTGATATTGGTCTTTATAATGTGATCAAAAACATGGTTGGACTTTTCAATGTTAAAGATTGGCACCATGGGTCAGTAGCCACCCTCAGGTTGCTTGTCAAGTGCAGCAAAATTTTGCTGGGATGGGGGGTTATATCAGTTGGGCAGTCCAGTATAAGGGTGGAGTGGGGTTTGTGCTGGGGTGCTAACTGGGGGCTCAGGTTCAGTAGTGCTGGCAACCAGTTTTTTTGAAGCGCTAGGGGCAGGTGGTTGTGATGCACTAGGCTTGGGGGCACTAGGAGCCACAGTCAGAGGAGTTGCCAGGGGTTTGTATCCTTTTAGGGGCTGCTTTGGCTTTTGTATTTCCACCCCATCAAAGACATGATTCTTTAGCAACTTTAGCTCTTGCTCTAGCATTTCAATACATGACATTGGGGCTGGCAACTCAGTTGCTTTTTCTAGGTGCATGACTTTGTGAATGAGTTGTTGTTGGAGCGCCTTTTTAGCGTCTGAGTTAGCATTGCCAGTTAGTGTCACTGCTGCCAGGTTGCCCAGATTTTGTCTATGCTATTCATCAACCCTTTCTTGGTAAGATTCCAACTCAGGATAATTGGGAATAAGGGCACCAGATGACAGGACCACTTTGCCATCAGTGCCCCAGTGGATTTTGCCTTAGCAGATGTAGTTTTCAAGGGGTTGGGCAGCATCTTTGACCCACCTCTCCACAAAAGTGGCAAAGGTTATTTGTAGGGTTGGGATTGGTGCATGCAGTAGCTTGGTTGTTTGACAACATAGTTTCAATTCAGGACATGGCTGAGGACACGGCGGTGGTGACTGCCATGGCTATTGCAGCATCTACCTCCTCTTTCTTGACAAATTGCTCAGTGGTAGGTGGGGAAGTCGGAATGTGGGTGATGGAGGTGCCTAATACTGGCAAGAGTCCTGGCATGGCTGATCAGGTAGTGCAAGAGGTGGTAATATTCAAGCTGCTGATGGTGGTGTCAGTACCTCTAAGCTTCCATTTTC
Organism: Termitomyces sp. T108; assembly: GCA_017657275.1. NCBI lineage: Eukaryota > Fungi > Basidiomycota > Agaricomycetes > Agaricales > Lyophyllaceae > Termitomyces > Termitomyces sp. T108. The sequence goes on along the minus strand of JAGGAU010000131.1, from coordinate 17,180 downwards.
CAGCCTCAAAGACATCTTCTACATCTTAAGGTTTTTCTGAATGGTAATCTGTAAATCCAACTTCCAAGTGACTGGTGATCCTAACCCATAGTGATGTTGGAAACCCTTGCTGGAAGAGTCAGCACTTCTCGTTTTTGTAAAGTTTTCCATTTTGTACTAGCCACCTAGCAATCCTTGTGAAATTTCTGTAATATGTTGATAGGTCGCCAATAGTATAGACTCTATTATCAAATGTATCCTGGACCAATTTTTGTAGGTTGCTAAGGATATAGCATGTAGATTCCTTGGCGCCAGGGTATAATTTAATGACTGCTGCTTTCCAAACCTCATAGGACGTGGCTGCTGGCACCTGGTTGCCAAGGCCTGCCTGTCATGATCCGCCACCACCGCCGGTACACCGCCCACCACTGCCGGTACCCAGCTCTGGCCCCGATACCCTCAACTTCACCAGGTCAGCTCCATAAGCCCCAGGCCCAGACCGGTCCTCTCCAGCGGCCATCAGCACATCAACGGCCATCACCACCTGTATACGCCACCTCAGCGCTGACCCTGACAAACCCCGGATGCCCACGCCACCGTCAGCGCCCACCCCGGCAACCTCCGGCCATCAACCCGGCGGTCCCTGACCCATCACCGGCACACCCCGACAACCTCTTCCCCAATCGGGCAACCCCCACGACTCGCGCATCAACGCATTACCCAGCCTGGACCCCGTGCCCCGCGTCTCCTGTTCGGTTGACTCTTTGCTTCCCTGCATTGTCCATACCTCCCATGCTCCCAAAGCAAGGCCCCTCCTTTGTGAGTTCCTTTATGCCACCAACATCCGCCGCACAACCTTGCACGGTCCCTGAGCTTTAGCAAGAGCCCCGGTATGCCTTGCACAAACCCCGGGCTCCAGCAAGGACGCCTGCCCTGCAACTCGCCACGGAGCCCGGAGCCAAGCCCTGGAGCACGCCCGCCCCCCGTATATAAGCCGTAGTGATCATCTGGTACAGTAGTGTTGATATTGCCATTCCCCAGTCTCTAGTTCGTCAGTTATCATTCCAAGCCTATTTCTATTATTACATCTCTGTTCTTCTTACCTCGTACTCGACTTGACTTGTCTTCCCTTATTTTATCTCTTGTCTCGTCTCGCCTCAATCTATCTGCTTTCATCTTCAGTCTCCTTCCCTCTCTAAGTTCTCTTTCCGTCTCTCCCTCTCTAAGTTTCTCTCCATCTCCTCCTTCTCTCCTCTTTGTCTCGCCTCTCATCTGTTCTCTCCTCAAGTCTCGACTCTTCCACCCTCCCCTGCCCTTCTCCAGCCCTGGGACTTAGTGAGCCCCACGCCTGGGCCCCGGCCCTCTACACACTCATGTCCGGGACTTACACCAAGCCCCGGAGCTCGTTCCAGGACCCCGGAGTTTCCCCCGCAGTCTCCTGGACCACCCTTGACCCCTCTATCTTCGCCCTTGTCCTCTCAGTTCCAGTCTGTACCGCCGTGCCCGCCCTTTGGTTGTGCGTGTAGACTTCATGCGCGCCAAGTAAGGATTTGCCCAGTGGTCTGAGCCCCCGTGGTCAGCGGAACCTGACACTGACTACTAAAAAACAGAAGAGGATAGGGTGGGCTGAGCAGTCAGTCGGGTGTGCTAGGGTGCATGCATATCATCAGACTAAGCTTGGAATAGAGTTAAACATGGTCCAAAGACTGGTCACCTGACAGAAATGAAGTAATCTCTATAAAAGCAAGGCTTATTGTCTGCAGTTCTTCCACAGAACCAACAATTTAAGTGATGAGCAGATGTAAAGCAGGTGTAGAGGCAGGCAAGAGTCAAGCAAAGGGCAAGTAAGACTAGCAGAGGGGTTGAACATTGCTAGAGAAGTTTACAGTTGGTACAATGCATAGGCCAAAAGGAGTATGACTAAGAATAACCAATGCTGAGTAAGGTTTGTGCATATAATTCATCAAGGCTGACTACTAGGGAATGGAAGGAGTTAGGATGGGCCAAGCAGTTGATCAGATGTGCTAAGGTATGCATGTCATCAGACTAAACTTGGAAAAGAGTTGAACACAGTCTAAAGACTGGTTCTCTGACAATTTCAGGTTTCTGGTAGCAAGGTGGGTAATGTAATGCTGAATTCTTCATTGTTTATCTTTGATCTCAGAGCCATGAGTTCTTCTTTGAGCATTCAAATATGCTCCTCAATGTTACTGCCATCTATGCATTGTGCATAGAACAACTTCCAGCATACAGTAACAATGCCAACAGTGCCACATGCCTCTTACATTAACTTAAGGACATTTCAGGCTTCTTTCAATGTTGTTGATCACAGCACATCACCAACACAGAGCTGTATTGCAGAGTTCTTTGTTTTTCATGTTCTGTGATTGTCCACCTTTGTCTCATCAACCATAATAGTGCCATCAATATAGTCAAGGAAGTCAAGATAAATCAAGATATCAATTATTTTAATTTTCCATACTGCATAGTTTTCTGTGCCCTTGAGCACATTGATGTGATAGAGTGACAACAATGAGGATTTAATGGACATGGCAAGTTATGTTAGAAGTGACATGGGTCAATTATTGAGTACAGGTTTATGCAAGATGTGATTAGTTGCAGCTGGGACCCATAACTAATTGGAATAAAAATGAGTAGGAGTTGAAATAGATGATATTTGGCCATACATTGAATACAATGTAACTACTTATATAATAGAATACAAGAGTGATACTCAACAGATTATATTGCTGAGATCCAGCAAGGACAAGACATAAAGCATGAGTAAGCATCATATGGTGTAGTATTGTAGACATTATAGGATGAGTGAAACATACAATATAAGCTGGTGACTATTGTGGGTGACTTGGATTGGTAGTCTGATTTCCAACTTAGTTATACTCCTGTTGTATTGTATTGTTTCTAATAAACTTCAGATTTCCCTCTGCCAGTTGTGTGATTAGTCACAACCTCTGAAGGTCATCCTTACAATAGTTGTTGATCATCATCTTCAGTTAATATATAATATAAGGTGGTTTGCAGGATAGAATATTTTTAGATCAAACAGTAGCAGTGTTCATGATATCTATGTACTGAACTAACTGTCAATGCATCCAAGTGACAAGCTCATCTCCTTGCTGATACTCTTTCCCTTTGCTCACTGTGCCACCACTGCACTTTCCAGGTGGCCTGTTTGATACTTGTTCCTCCTAGTGAGTTCTACAGTTAATAGAGTATTGTTATGCCGGTCTCAAATCTGAGACCAATGGAGGAGGCAATAATAATAGTCCAAAATACCCTAAGAAACGCCGAAAACCGTAAGCATAAAAACGTCGAAAACTGTAGACGAAAAAGGGACTTACCTCAGCTGGGACACCAAAAAACCTAAGCATGAAGAAAAAGATACTGCCAGCAAAGCCATAGTGAAGAGGAAAGCCAGCCGTCACTGCATCAGTCAGCAGTGATAGCCAACAAAAGTGGCAGTACTGAAGGTTTGATCCAATGATCCCAGATCACGATCTGGGATCACAAAATCAAACCTTCATACAAAAATAATCCGAAGATTGATGCAACGATCTTGGATCGTGATCCGAGATCAAAACATCAAACCTTTGTAACTTCATGCCCTCTGCAACCAACCAACACGTCTGTGATGGTTATTCTCAAACCTCCTCCCTCCTCGACCATGCTAGCGCGCCCACGACCCCACGAGCAACCACAAAGGAGGCACAGAACAAGAAGAAAGAGGGGAGCGGCCGGAAGAGGGCCAGAGGAAGGAAGTTTAGCCGGGAAAGGCTGAACTGTTCCTCCGGCAGAGGCCTGGACAACGCCAAGGCTGCGTCAGTGCCTCGGGTACGCGTACAAGGCGGCGGAATCACGTGGAACATGCTTGGTCTGTGCATGTTGACAGAGGATATAAAAGAGGGAGGATTTGGGGGAGCGGGGCAAGCAATATACTTGCCACGGCTCAGAGTCCCCAGGGAGCGGATGTCTTAGGCCTAGGGAGCTTGTATTAGTCTTCAGGGTATCAGTAATTATACTGTTTGGACCCGAATTGAGTGCAATCCATCGACTTATTTCAAACCAATTAAAAATATAATCTATTTACCACTTTTCAAAGTGTGCGGGACGTGTAAACTAAGCCCTACAAACTAGTGAAGTGGAAAGAGATCTGATCAGATAAGATAAGATCAGATAAGATCAAATCAAATCATCAGCCTCAACAAGTACATTTCGCAACAGTATTTCTGTCAGGTTCTGTTGACTGTGGGGGCTTCTTCCTAAGCAAGACTTTATGAGGCAGACTCAAAGTGGTTACATGTATGGGTTTCTACATCAAGGACAAAGTCTGGGGTTGGTTCTGGGGGTTTATGGGGTGTGAAGGTAGTTAATTGTGATAAGTACTGGGCTGGGCTGGGTGCCCTGACACTATTTTTAGTGACTTTTATCTGGCATCAAGGTTATCTGGCATTATGATTAAATCAGTACAATCTTATCAGCAGTAACCAAGTTCCCCAATCAGAAGCCTTGAGACCATAGAGACATCAAGAACCATTCCTGTGTTGTTGGCAGTCCATTGGCATTTGCTCCATCTTAGCAACCCCAGCCAATGTCTGGCAACTTCCACCCCCTTGATAGTTTCAGGCCTAAGTGTCAGCTCCCTGTGCATTTAGCTGCTTATAGTCTCTGGTTGTAGGGTCATCCTATTGGTTGACAGATGCAATTGGCAACTCTTGTAAATTTTCATGTTCCATTCCTTGTGCTATAATTTTTAGAAGTTCTTGGCATATGCCATTGGTGACTTCCTTTCCATTACTTGCGTTCAGACTGCGTTATTTTCACTTGCCTTGTGTAGCTAGCAATGGCATCCTAGCACCTTATAAATAATGTACTTTGTGGTAGAATCAGGACAATAGACCCCACCATTCACATTACATCTTAGCAACCTTCCTTTCCTCAGTTACTAACCCATCTATTCTCTCCTTGCTCTTCAAGTTGCTAAGGCTACTCAGCTGCTAGCACCCCACCAATGCCAGCAGCCTTAGTCACCCCACACCTCTCCAAGTTAGTGCCCTCAATTGCCAGCAGTACCACCAAGTACATTATCATCTACGTATTGCCAGAAGTCTAGTGCCCTGCACCTATGGCAGGCTATCAGTTTAGCACCTAGTCACTAAGCAATTTTCCTTTCATTTCTTAAAACGTATAGGTCCCCTCACCCCATGAGTAACTGAGACCCTGCCTAGGACTCTCATATTTCTTAGTGCATGCCAAATGCTACTTTTTATGAGGTGCTAGGTTACAGTTACTCCTGACAGTACCTAGCAACTTTTGGGCATCATCAATGGGTGCGAGGTGGGAGTTCTAGGATGCTGAAGTGGTTCCAGGGTTAAATAAAATGTTCCAGGGCAGAGGGTGTGAGTTGGAAGGTGTGGGATAAGTCCAGGGAAGGGTCCAGAGAAAGTGAGGCAAGATCAGAGATCAAGACAAGCTTTGAGAGAACTTAAGGCAAGAAACAGAAGTCAAAGTTGAAATAGTTAGTGGGGAAAAACAGAATAGAGACAAGTTCAGAGACTAGAGGAGATTCGAGTGCAAAAGTAGAGAGTTCACAAGATGCAAATGAAGACAAACAAAACAATATCACAATGTTACAGCAATATCAAGACTACTGTACAAGTTGGCTAACTACATCTTAAGTACTCAAAGGGAAGGAACTTGTCCCAAGCTGAGTCAGATCAGTTCCAGAGTACTGTATGGGGCTCTCAGGTATATTGGCAAAGTATCTGAGACTGTATGATGGGAATTGTCACTGTGTAGGCCTGATCAAAAGTGGTGGTACATAGAGATCAGTATATCAAGGCATCTAATGTTGGGTGTCAGCCATGGATGTCAGGAGTGATTGCCAGAGTGATTGCTGGGTGATGCTGGTGGTTGCAGCACTGTGGTGATCACTGGGTGATGCGGGTAGTAGTGGCCCTGTGGGATTAGCCAGGATTGATGTGGTGATTGCCAAGGTCAGGATTGGTGGGGCAGGGGATTTGGCTGCAGGTGGGACAATTTCTGGGGGAGGCAGGGAAGCGGTGGGGAGTTGGTGGGAATGTCCTGGGTTGTGTGTGCTCCAGGGATAGGTCATGACAATTCCACTGCACATGATCTCTTTATAACTACCTCAATCTCATCAAGTGCCTTGATTTCAAACACTCTGCAATCCTAATTCAGCTCTGAACTGACTCCTGCTCAACCCACATATTCCAAATCTGCAGAATTGAGTCTCTATCTTGCTTCCACTGCTTAAGTCTTACTTATTTGTAATGCCCATGAATACCACATACATACACCTACTTCAGCCATCCATCTCCTACATTTTCTTCACACCCTCTGCTGTGACTTATATATACGTCAAGGAAAGTCTGATCAGCTCGAAGCTATTATTTGTAAATTTTCTCGACCCATTGGGTAATTCAAACTCAGATGTACCGATTCCGCCTTCTCGGTCACCTGGCCTACATGCCGGCATTGACGGTTACTATAAATGGGGTAAAATTACCTTATTGAGCATCTTCAAGTACACAAATCTGGGACTGAGTAGTGATTGAGCAAAGTCGTGATGCATCAAGTCCACCGTTTCATCGTCACTTCGGAACGACTGCCAGCTTATCAAGTTTCACACCTCCTCAGGCTTCAGTATCGCTTGACTGACTAATCCTTTCTCATTCTCTCAGCATGTATATATCGAGCAGATCGAACATCACCGAGGATTCCGATTAACACTCTTCAAGCTCCCTCGATGGCCTCTCAGCCACCGAATCCTCTCCCGTCTTCAGTAGCAGATACCAAGTAAGTATCAGTATCATCTCTGTCTACTTAAATGGTTTGGGAACCATGTGCTAAATGAAACCCCTTTGAGATTTCGATTCCTTGTGGTGGGCAGGGTGAGATTCCACTGGATTATTAAACACATCACCGACAATGGTCACCAAAACTACAGAGTGGTGTGGGTAAATCATCGCTAATTAGCAACATCTTCAACCTTGACATCAATGTGTGTTCGGTGTGTTACTCTAGGTTTGAAAGATGACCCAACCACCGTGGACAGGACTTTGATATCGCTCATGATCGCGCCGGAAGATCAGAGATTCGGCATGGCTATATTTTTCATACGAATGAACGCTTGGTTCTTCATGATAGCAATGGTTTCGAGGCTGGGTCTCAGGAGCAATGGGAAATAGTAGAGGAGTTTATACGTGAAAAGTCTAGCTCATCAAGCGAAGACCGCCTCCACGCTATCTGGTAAATTTTCATCCTTAAAACTATAAATTTCCATGGATGATGCCGCCATGTAGGTTGTGCATCGAAACCCCTCGCACGGGATCACGTCTGCTTCAGATGGGTGATGAGCGGTTGTTAAGACTTGCTGCCGAGGGTGGGATCGATCTTTCCCTTTGGATGACCTTCACTCAATTGTTAACAAGTCGAAATACCGGTGATAACTGTCTTTACTAAGTATGATCTTCTCGTCAAAGAACGCCTTAGACGGACCAACGCAGAGAATGAGGCCCATTCCGTAATTTCCAGATTTCTAAGGAGGCCCTCTCGCAGAGACGATTCTCGTCAAAAACATGCTGAAGCTGAAGCTCGAACTCTTCTGGAAGAGCTGATCAGCCAATCTCAGCAATCATTCGACTATGTCACAGTGTCAACAGACCCTATGTTCCCTCACTTTCGTTGAGTGACCTTCTGTCATTTGTACCTGTCGCATTGCTGACCACTTTACTCGATCAGAACGAATTGACATGTTTAGAAATCTGTTTGAAGCTACCCAAAAGTGTTTGCATGTCAAGGAATCATTGCTGCCTTTAGCCATGGCGCAGCAGATCAGTGCGAAACCAAAGATTAATTATTGCGTCGAGTGCGTAGGTGGTTTTGAGGTCAATTCAAATTCTATACTTATTGCGCCTGTTAACAAGGAACGGCTTCAGCAGTAACGCACTTTCTTGATCATCGATTGCAAAGACTCAAAGTCTATCCAGAATATTGGAGACACTTAGGATCAAGTCCTTACTTTGAGGGCCAGGCCTTAGTAGATTGCCTACGCAGAATTCATGAAGATATAATCACTGTTTGGAATTTCACGGATCCTGACAAGGTGGATTACATATCTAGGTCCTATGCAATACTGTTCTTGATTGCTTCCAAAGATACTTCTAGAGAAAGATTTCTTTGCACAAATGCTCAACCTGATTCAACCACTCGCGCCTGCTACATTCGGACTGGAACTGTGAGTTCGATATACTATGAACTAGTGTATTAATTTGAATGCACAGTCCGTGCATCTGCATCCACTGACGGGCACCTTTAGAATCCCTTTGAGGATTGTCACGGATAATCCCTGGTACAGAAGGGTGCTGGAAGCAGCAAGGCTCCCGGTGATTGCGTTCAGATTCTTTTTCACCAACTACCAAGCTACGTGCGTGAGCTCATCGACGTTTAATAGTAATGTTTGACTGACACTCTTTCTCGTCATGGCAATAGCCCGCAAACGGCTCAATGTCTCGCAGCATACATCATCGACCTCACATTAATTCTATATAACCTTTTTGTGGGGACACTGCAAGGCGGATCCCAGAGGTCCCTGAGCGATAAACTCGTTACGGACGCAATTAGGTGGTACAAGGATCACAAATCACGCGCCGTACATGACGATGTTCGTGACAGTACCACTTCGAGAAAAAGCAAAGAATACATTGCCGATTTGATTTATGTGTGGCTTGATACTAGTGCCCTGTAGGCCTATCTGCATCGAACGTTTTTGTCTTATAGTTGACAAGCCTCTTTCAGTGAGAAAAACTCGGATGTCTTGTCGTCAATGGATTTTGTTTCGCAACTTCAAGTCATATTTCAGGATAAATCTAGATATAAACAGTTACTAGCTTCAGGGGTGGAAGATGCCCAGAAGCTTCTCGATTTATTCCAATGGGTAAGACACTCATCGTTTTATCTGCTCATTCGAAAGACCTGATGATTAATCAGCTTCTTGACATGCCTGATATCAATAGCTCCTTCAAACGCGAGCTAATCATTGGCGCTCAACGACTGTGCGACCACTCTGGTCTCTACCCTACCTGTTATAGCCTCAACGGCATCAACGTTACCGACGAGGATCCGATAGACGGGGGAGGATTTGCTGATATCTACAGAGGAGAATTTCAAGGAAGGCTTGTTTGCCTGAAAGTCATTCGGCTGTACCAGTCCCCTGACATTAAGAAATTTACGAAGGTCTGCCTTTCCTGTCTACTCTATCACATTTTCATTTTAATTCTCATTCCAGCGTTGTTCAAGAGAAGCAATCCTCTGGAGCCAACTTCGTCATCTCAACGTTCTCCCATTTTATGGGCTTTATTGGTACAGGAAACAAATATGCCTAATCTCACCTTGGATGGAGAATGGCAATGTCAGGGAATATTTGAAAACAGAAAACAATGCTGACCCTGTATTACTCGTGTGTAATGATTGACTTTTATTCTGGCTTTCGGCATGAACAATGTTTTCTTTGCAGGTGCTGGATATAACTCAGGGACTTCGTCATTTACATGAACTAGGAATCGTCCATGGTGATCTCAAAGCGGTAGTACATGCTTTCACTTATGAGGTTTGCTTTTTGAACTGTATGCAGATAAATACTCTTGTAAACCGGTGCGGTCGAGCCTACCTTGCTGACTTCGGACTGTCATCTGTATCTCATGAAAACATACTGGCGTGGACAACACTTATAACTGCTGCATTGAATGGAGGCACTCTTCGGTGGCAAGCACCCGAGCTACTCGATGATCAGCCAAATACCTATGCGAGCGATATATATGCATGGTCATGTGTCTGTTACGAAGTAGTTTCTTTTTTTTTGATTCCTGCGCCAGTATATTTAGCCTTCTTCAGATCTTTTCCGGAAACATTCCTTTTTATACCATCAACAACAACAACAAAGTCTCCTCGAAGGTCAAGAAGGGTGTTCGACCCGAGCGACCATTTGGTGCCCGTGGTTTGACAGACAGTATATGGGCACTCATGTCAGATTGTTGGGCTCATAAGCCAAATGATCGTCCAATTATCGACGTGGTCTCTAGTCGGCTGGCTCTTGAGCCCCATGTGGATGTGAGGCCAGATGCAGAAGAAGACATGATGACTCCAGCTCGCTTTCGTACTACTATGCGGGAGCAACCCGATTTCTCTCGGGTTTCAGAACTAATTCGAATTGTTGGAGGGGGAGGTAGGGTAAAAGAGTAATCCCTTTTTATTGGAGGATGTATAAGGATAGGATCATTGATCACAGAGAATACATATTATTTTTACCAGGCTGGAGAATCGCTGTATCTCTTTCATTGACACAGATTTTGAAGTACGAAGTTTGAATTAATCTTAATTTTTGAGTTCATCCTGTTTCATACATAATACAGATAGAGTACAGATAACGCTAACTTACGGACTTCTCGGGTCCTATACTTGAAGTAGACGAAAGAAATCGACTGAAAGTCCCTCAAAAGCGACCATACTGAAGATATCAAGGAATCGAGCCTACGATAGTCGAGAACAAATGAACGAAAACCGAAATCGTCCCCATCCCCTTACGCAGTGAGTTTCGGAATGACCTTGACCATCTGGTCAATATTGATGAATTGAACCCATTTGTTCAGGTCATCCGCCGAATCGTAGAAGATAAATTTCGAATCGGTAGTCCCCCTAAAAAAAGCGCATACGCATTCATACTCCTCATTGATAATCTGGTCACGCCGCGCGACAGCGAGGCGTGTCTTCCATATTCGGAACTCCCAACCTGTGAGGGGATACGAGTCACCCATTGCAGTCTCCTCTGGAACGTTGAACTCAAGCCGCGCATAATCGAAACCGTGTGCATGTCCAATGGCTTTGACATAGGCTTGCTTTAACGCAAGGATCATGCAGAATCGGCGTAGTCTGGTAGCATCGTCTGAATCCTGGTTGATGATCCCCATCTCTAGCGGAGTCAGCTGGAAAAGGTCAGACAGATGGGATTACCAAGAAGCAATGCTAGTAAAACCTTGTGTGCTTGAGATTCTATATACTGCGATACAGATGTCCCTTTCGGCTCTACCTGCACTTGCTTTGTCCCAATGCCGATGTTGACGACGCGGTGTTTGACACCTTGAACCATGATCATGGAGCAGAGGGACCCCTCATACATCGAGTGATAGCCTATCATGGAGTGCATAAAGCGTTCGGCAGACATGCCGTCCTGGGCCTGCAGTTGATAGGATGAGATGAGATTCGATCGTGGAGACAGAGTGATACATACATGGCTCACCTGCTCGATCCACCGCTTTCCATTTGCCGTAGACTCATCCTTCCACTTTGCACGAGGTATGCGTCGATGTCGCATCATGAGGAGTGGCAGCATTAGGGTCATCATTAGGCCTAAAGTCGAGTCACGATTATAGTCTATCTGTTGGAGAAACCAGACCCACGGAATGTATCCGAATCTCGGGGGTTGTAAGGTACTTTTGTATGTTCGACGCATGTCTTACATACACCATAACAATCATCGTATTCCTACAGATAGCACGATATTCGGTATGATCGCCACACAAGCAAGGCGTACGGCACACCTCTTTGGTATATTCACGATTCAATGATAGTTGCCAGCAAATTATCGGTAGACTCCCTGGAGGAGGGCCTCTGTATTGGCGGGCACCGGTCGGTACAGCCCCAGGGACCGGTGTTGGCTGCGGTCCAACTGTGGGCCAAAGAGGATCAGTTGGTCAGGGAAAAACTCATGAATCGGATATCTGCGTACCTTCAGGCATAGATGGGGGGTCTTAATGGTTCAAGGTTAGTCTCCTGTTGTAGCAGCGAACATGAGGATTGATTTGATGATATAATTGCATGGAGAACAACACGTGCACGTGCTGAATTCTTTTGTATTTTGAAGTTTTCTTTGTTTTACCCTCTTCACGACTTCAAGTGTCTTGGTACGCTGTTGTTCTTTTTTGTCTGATACTCTATCCGCCTCCGGCGTGGTATATATGACAAGTATTTCTACATGCAGTGTTCGGAAACCCCATCTAGAGTTCTCTTTGACCCCCTGCTGGCCCTCGCACCCGCACAGTTCTCTCGGAGTCCGATCATATCCCAGTCTGCGTCCTCAGCTGCTCTGAGATTCTCTTCTTTTACCTTTTTCTTGGTTCATCAACTCTCATTTTATCTTGACAAGTTCACCCCATTGTCGACAAAACTGGCTCGCAATTCGCCCTTCTGCTTTTTGTGTGCTCTCTCCATGACGACGTTACACGCTGATGCATAAAGATGGCTGACCGTACGATGGCACTCGGGCAGAGAGAGGGCCAAGCTTCGAGCTTCACAGCTGAATATGTGGGCTGCACAACCCGTAAGGAGGCGCTGAGAAAATCGAGTCTTAAGGATGAAACATCTCCTTAGTAACTGCGTTTATGTCTATACCAACTTATGACGGTCAAAGGTGCAAGTACCCAAATTTTTGTGGTGTTTTCGGCCGGCTCTTATGAGATTGTGAACGATCATTTCTTTGAGATATATGGTCGAGGCTCTCAAACAGGATAGCGAAGAAGCCCTGGTTGGAATCACCACAGACATCCATGTAAATGTAAGTTCCGAGTGTGGCATGTCATTACCTCGGAGTCTGGTAACTGTTCGAAAGCCTATGATCATCTTCAAGGGTCTGTCATCACTCATGCTGGCTCACACCTCTTTGCCTTTTTTATTTTTACACGACCATCTTGCAATATATTATCTATATGCCTACTATATTGTTTGGTGACAGAATTAAGAAGACACAATGAACAAGACATAATCCACATCGATGACCATGACATCTTTACAGAGTGTATCTAGAAAGATAAGGAAATCAGTCTTGTCAGAACAGGGCCTGAACACGCAAGTAGCAGCTTACCAGAATCACCAAGCTATTCTGGCTAGGAAACCCTTTGGGTACGTCCTTACCAACAACTTCCTGATCTCATCCATCATTAGCATAGCCAAAGCTAATGGCAACGGAATGAGCCAAAACTCCCACGGGACTGGCTTTGTATTAGCCACGTCCTGAATCAGGGGAACCTCCGTAAAGAGAATTGCAATGACGAACGAGAGGATGATGCAGATAAAAATAAACGGGTTGTTCCTCTGCTTACGGATAGGGTCGGCTTGAAGGATAGAAAGACGTTTGTTACGGACAGAAAGGAGGTTGCCCCACGACGAGGGTATCAAAGTACACACATTGCGCGGTGTTGTTGAAGCCAACTGGGTTCGGTACGTTCTCGAACAGCTTGGCGTTACTGCCTTGCTCGAATGATAAGAATAGGTCGCCTACAGGGAGACCCGCATACCGCGAATAGTAGAAGAAGAACATGGAATGCGCAATAACCATCTCCATCATACCTGTGAAGAAGTATGCCTGAGTGTAAATCATGAAGTTGATGAGATGATCCTTCCTGTGATTGCGCGGAGGGAGCGTGAGGAGATTGAACTCTTCTTTCTCCAGGATTAGCGCAGTGGAGCACACGAGGTCTGTGCAGCAGCAGATGGCGATCATGAGGAACGGAGAAAGAGGAAGGGGTACGCCGAAGCAAACATTGGTAATCACGGGCCAGACTTCAGACCAGCTACCTGCAGGTAAAAGATATGTAACGACCTTCTGCGGGTTCTGGAATACAAGACGTCCAAGACGAATACCACCGACAATAGAGTCAAGATTTCCCAAAAGAACAAGATCAGCAGCTTCTATAGCGACATCACTGCCGGTAACGACAGCGACGCCAATGTCTGCTGCTTTGAGGACCGGGGCATCGTTGACTCCGTCACCAGTCGCGACAACATTGTCCCGCTCCTTGAATGCGGTAACAATGCCCAGCTTCTGCTCAGGTGTCGTCCTCGCGAAAACAATCTCTTCATAGCGCGTAGCGATGTCCCAATGACCTTCCGTGAACAGAACCAAATCTTTCCCTTCCAAAACGAGACTTTTCTGAATCCGATTGTTGGGGTCCCGGCAGCTAGGCAAGGGCTCGATAGGCATATCTTGTATTTGTTTGACCACCTCCGCCAAAGAATCAGGCTCTGCATGAGTGGTAATGATCCCAACCTGTCGTGCAACAGCGGTAGCTGTCAATCCAAAATCTCCGGTAACCATGAAGAACCTGACACCAGTCCTGCAGTCCTTCATGGTAATGGCAGACTCGGGACGAGAGGGGTCCATGAGCCCGAGAAGCCCCACTACTGTCAATTCCTTAAGGCCGTTATTAGAGATCTCATTGCTAAAGTCGTTTGCACCAACAATGTGGTAGGATGTGTACTCTCTCATGCAAAGGAGGATGACACGCTGTCCACCACGAGACCACTTTTCCTGAGTAGTTATAAGTTTAGCTCTGACGGCCGAATCAAAAGGCTGGATTTCGTTCGTGAGAGCAGAGTAATAGGATGTACAGCTGGGGATAAGGACATCCGGAGCGCCTTTGACGAAGATGAGGCTTGCGGATTTCTTTTCAGAGTCTTGGGAAGGTGAGGAATTGTGCATGGTAAGCATCCATTTGTTGTGCGAGTTGAAGGGGATTTGGTAGACTTGAGGTTGGGAAGCGCGAACAGCGGGTGCGTCTCCAAAGGACTCGACGAAGCGAAGGATGGCACTGTCCGTAACATCACCATTGATTTCTCGTTTCTCCATGGGGAGATCAGCAGTAGCAGCATCAAAGATCGCACCATTGCAAAGTACCGCAGCTCGGTGAAGTCGTTGAATTGCAGATCCAGACGAATCGTTCGCAAAGTTCTCCCGGAACTCCTGAGCCGTATACGTCTTATCGACAAACCCAGCAGACATGACAGACATCTGGTTCCGCGTAAGGGTCCCAGTTTTGTCGGAACATATGACAGTAACGCATCCCAGCGTTTCGACAGTGGAGATCGATTTGGGAAGCACTGACACATTTTTCATACGTCGGGCAATAAGAGACAGTGTCAGATTGACAGCGACAGGCAATCCTTCAGGGATGAAAGCGACAATACAACCCACTATCTCGATGAGTATCTCTACACCGCTGATGAAGCCTTCGTGGTGTTTACGAAGCCATGCAAACCAGAAAATGAGGATACTCAGCGTAAAGACGATAGTGAAGAAAATGACGATTCGGATGAAACGCCAGATTTCCTGCTGTCAGAGTGTTGGCTTTCTTGTGGTCTTATATGTGAGCTTGGAGATACGTCCCATGACAGTACGACCACCTGTCAATACCACAACGCCTTTTGCATGTCCATTAGTAAAATGTGTCCCCACGAGAGCAATGTTAGGCGCTTCGAGAAAGGTCTCGCCTAGGGATTCGACATTGCCTTCGACCTCTTCTGACTCGCCTGTGAGTACAGCACGATCGAAACGTACGTCGTCGGATGTCTCGATCAACCGTATATCAGCCGGTACCTTGTTGCCAGCGGACAGTATGACTACATCACCAACAGCCTTCTCCACGGTGGGCATTCTTTTGGTTTTCCCTCTCGGATGTGATGAGGTTGAAAATGGAGCTAATGATTCGACCGGTATAGCAGTCTTGGAACGCGAAGAATAAAGCCTGGGACAGGATAACACAAATGATGAGAATGACGAGAGCAAGGTTGGTGGGCGAAGCGCTGTCTAGCGGTTTCCACCTTGCAGCTAATATGATGGCAGCTACCCAGAGGATGGAACAGAACCCGCCGAAGAAATAACTGATGATTTTCCAGAGGTACATGGGCTTCTTCTCAGCGATCGTGTTCTTTCCATATCGCTGAATATTGTGAACCGCTTCAACGTGGTCGAGACCACGGTCCGCAGCAATGCCGAACATGGCGCAGAGCTTCTCAACAGAGACGTCGTGATAGGTGAGCTGCTCAAAGAAGTCGGCTACATCATCTTGAGGCCTCACTGGGTACTGGTGTCCCGATACCTGACTGGAAAGTGTACGAAAATTAGTGGGAAGGGAGCGATATGAACTGACAGAGGACGAGTCGTGATATGCAAGTCCTGGAGCTATCGGGTGCAGCTCATCGAGTAGATCCTCCTTGGTACGGACCTTTTCATAACTCATGATGATGCTGGACAGTGAAAGGTAAGTTGAATGCGAGCAATGCGCATAAATCCTCCTACTTACATATCCGAGTGCTGATGATGCACAGGAAATTGATGGACAGGCATCGCCAGGAATACTCAGCACGGTCGCATTACGCCGCAGAACATTGATCCACATGACTAAGTCTATGATTATCTGCCGTTGTCTGCCCAAGATGGAGCCGAGAGCCTTTTGTCCGTTGGCGATATATGTGCTGTAAACGCTAACTCCTGAGAGCTTATAAGTCTTGGGTTGGCCGAGAAATATTGATACGTCGGTCTCGAACATGAGACCGACCTAAGGAATAATAAACGTCAAACAAACAACAGCTGAAAACTGTAAGCTGGAAAAAGTGTCGAAAACTGTAGACACTAGACGTACCTTAGCAAATATTCACGAAACCTAGCCCCAGCACGAGAAACGACGCTGCCAGCAAAGCAGTAAGGACGAAAGAAGCCAGCCATCACTGTATCAGCCCGCAGCGATAGCCGACAAGGGTGGCAGTGCCGAAGGTTTGACGTATTGATCTCGGATCATGATCCGGGATCATGAAATCAAACCTTCGAATAAAAATAGCCCGAAGATTGATGCAGAGATCTCGGATCATGATCCGGGATCAAAACATCAAACCTTCGCTCCGAAGATTGATGCCACGATCTCGGATCATGATCCGGGATCAAAACATCAAACCTTCGTGAAAACAAAGTGTCGCTTGTACTTGCTAACGGTTCACGACCGCCTCTTCGACAGCCTCGAACCCGCTAACGCGCCCACGAGCCCACGAACGCCCACGACCCCCGCGAACGACAACAAAACGAGGCGATAACCGAGCTCCGGTAAGGGCAGGGGCAGCCCAAGGACCAGGTTTAGCCTTGGCGAGGCTAAACTTTGCTCCAGAGGCGCGTCGAGACCACGCCAAGCCTGCGCCGGTACGCCGGGACCACGTCGGGACGGTCGAATCACGCGAGCCGCGCGTTGGTCCGTGCGCGCAACGGAGAGTATAAAAGGAGGAAGGATCTGGGGGAGCGGGGCAAGCAAAGTAGTTGCCACGGCTCGGAGTCCCCAGGGAGC